>DVZL01001919.1:0-16425 GCA_018236625.1 Lasaia peninsularis
CACCCGAACATACATACTTACATACATACAATGCGAGTTAAATAAAAGCTTTTAAAACATTGTTTTGGTACAATATATTACCTTGTAAATATACATCAAGATTTCTGTATAGACGTGTCACATGAACCGCTTGTAAGGTCTATCATTACATAATATTATAAAACAAAATCACTTTCTTTGTCTGTCCTTATGTATGCTTAAATCTTTAAAACTAAGCAACGGGTTTTGATGCGGTTTTTTGAATAGATGGAGTGATTAAAGAGGAAGGTTTTTATGTTTATAACATGTATAGTATGCCCGTGCGAAGCAGGGGCGGGTCGCTAGTATGAAATATAATAAATTCTATTCCATAGTAAAATAAACATTTTTTTCTTCTGGTTCTCCTCTGCATTGCTCTTGATCTTTATTATAAGGAAGCCGTCAAACAAAAACTATGGCGATAATTGATTGACGACCGCGTGATTAGTCGACGAACGTACAAATTGTTGGGGGATCGACTTGAGGGTGATACCGTACGTGTTGAGATCATATTATATCTCAGTATGTACAAATGGACCAATGATGAATTTTCATATTAGAATGTATATCACATTCTAATATGAAAATTAAGTAATGTGTACAGAATTGAAAAAAAATCTAAACAAATAAATAAAATTGGAGTGTCTGTATGTAATGTTAAAATAACCGCTTTTTAGGGTTCCGAACCCAATGGATAAAAAACGGAACCCTATTACTAAGACTTCGCTGTCCGTCTGTCTGTCAGTCTGTCTGTCTGTCTGTGATACTTAGTTGAAATGTTCACTGATAATTTGTATTTCTGTTGCTGCTGAAATAACAAATACTAAAAACAGAATAAAATAAGTGCATAAAGGGTGCTCCTATAAAATAGACATTATTTTTTGCCGTTTTTTATATATAATGGTACAGAACCCAACGTGCGTGAATCCCACTCGCATTTAACATATTTTCACTAAATGCATATATATGTATACAAGGGAAATATACCAAAGTAATTTTTTTCGAATTTTAGTGAGTCTGTCTGTTTGTTACCGCTTATCTCCTAAACGGCTGGACCGATTTTGATGAGACTTTCGCTGGCAGACAGCTAATGTAATAAGTAGTAACTTAGGCTACTTTTATTTATTTAAACGCGGACAGCTTGTTGAAACTAAATTTAAAATAAAAAATATATATTGACGCTTATATCCTAAAACGGAGTACGCAAAGACACAAGTTGTGACAGGTAGCAAGTCCGTCGCCATATCGGACAGAAATCTCTGGTTTCCTCAAGATGTTTTCTTTCACCGTAAAAGCACTCAAAAAATGTACTTAAATTAGAAACCTCATTTATTTGGTACCCGACGGGATTGGAACTGAGGTCCCTAGTTCGATTCTCAGTAAGGCAAGCTGTTCTGTGAGTTTTTAATTCAGTTGAACATTGCCTAGGATCCGAAAAGTATAACATTGCCTGGGATTGGATTAGTGCCTTATATGGCGACATACTTACCAACTGTTACAAATTTTGTTTTAAAAGCACGTTTTTGTAATTTACACAAGTGGTTTTGAACACCTGAAACAAAACATGTGATTGCACTTCACTTTGGATAAAGTTTACACTTGTGCGACCAAGTGGAATGTTCGAACATTCAGGTTAAAGTGATTTTATATTAATAACACCAATGTTATCAATGTTTTTATATATCTAGCTGTCTCCGCGACTTCGTCTGTGTTTTTTTTAATACATTTCTAAAATAAAAGTAGCCTATGCAGTTCCTTATTACATTAGCTGTCTGCTAGTGAAAGTCCCGTCAACATCGGTCCAGCTGTCCCTTATCATGGGACCACCCTTGAAGTATCCCCTTTCCCAAAAAAATATCAATATCAGTTCATAAATGAAACTTCCTCTTTTTGAAGTCGGTTAAAATAGAACTATGCACAAAAGCTAACGATCTAATAACTTTTAATATGTATCTAATAAAAAAGGGCACAATAAAATTAGGTCTCGCAAACGATTAGATATAACCCAGTGATATCGCGACGTCGCGGTCCTCATGGTCTTGTCCTGTGCCTCATAAAATGTTATGGCTGGCAAAGACCAAAGAAGTTTCAGAAACGAGTTCTCATACCTTATATTTGTCGAGTTTGAAGAATGAGATGGTACTTGGCAAAATCTTTTAGAGTGTATTTGTTTTTGCAAGCGAGTCTGCTTAAGTGAAGTACTTTTGTTGGTGAATAGAAGAGTTGAATCGATCACCATCATCATCATCGGTATAAGGTTTCAACCATCATCGGTAATAACAGCAAAAGAATGAATTTGATATGAGAGTCGTTTTTAAATATATATTTTTTAATTTGTTGTTAATGCAGCACCAGAAATATACCAATGAAAATTTTCAACTTTTTAGCAAACAAGGTTCATGAGATACAGCCTGGTGATAGACATACGGACGGTAGAGTTTCCTAAAGGTAAGGTTGTTCGTAACCTATAGATACCATAGATTTGTAGGTTCGCCGCTGCCCTGTGATCAGGCTGTAAGTCCTCTTGTGCAAGTCTACCGGCTACCCTACCCTCTGGACCGAAATACTACAATGGCATTAAGTAGTGAGGTGTTGGATTTCTACCCGGGTGAATTACTGCACAGCACTCTACCACCAGTGGTTGTTTGAACTAGGCTGAATTATACTTGTCCCAGGACAGTTGATCTCGAAGCTCAACCCTGCCCATGATGTGAACACTCCAAAGGTGCTAATGAAAGACCAAGGTCCTGACTTATATTGACCAGTGTCGTACGTACACTAAGCCTAATAATTCAGGATTGAGAACTCACTGTGTGGCGTTGGTAAATTGTTATATGTATTTTAGGTACGTTAAATAATTGCGTGATTTATAATTGACCAACGCCACCTAGTCTTACAAAATTAAATCAAAAGCGTCATTAACAGTGGTCATGTTGGTAGTGATCCAGTTAACCTATTCCAGCCTCTTACGAGCTACCTGGTAGGTAGGCAATTGGTCTATTCTACCCGGACCAAGACGAGGAAGCCTATAATTATCCGTCGATATTAGGTCCTTCGATATGACGGGTGGCAAGTCCATCTTCCAGATCTATACTACTGATATTCTATGAACAGCCGACCAGAAGCATTAATTCAATCATTCACCTTTCATTGCGCTGTAAAACTTGCCTCATACTCGTAAAAGGGCACTTTTCATTCAATAGAGATTTTTCATATTAGGTTTTTTTCTTGTCCGTGAGTAGTAATAAAAGAAATCACTTAAAAAATGCAACTAGAATAAGACGGAGGGAAGGTTTCTTACCCTACGATACACACGGTCATAGCGATTAATAAGTAATTTACAAAGCTAGCTTCGGTTATATTTGAGCTACCGATTTAGATAATAAATATGTATAACATATTACCTATATGATTCGACACATTGCAGAAGAGGTATAATCATAAAAAGGTGTGTTGAAAAAAATTGAAAATATTTACTTATAATGCATTAAATGGCCCATTGACAAGATGAGCGGCGAGTGAACGCTCAGGTAGCTTTAATTTAATTTTTAATTATATTTATTCGACTTTATCAACGAATATTATAAACACATTTATGTTTTAACGATAGATTTTACCGTAAAGATAGTCCTGTCGAATGATAACATTGCCTTGTCGAAAAATATGTGAATCTATTAAAAATTTAGCAAAAATATTAAACTAAAAATTTAACAGCTTCGCGCACAATTCCTTTAGCGAGGCAGAAGTACATTCTTATGCACCCACGATTAGCCGAAAATATTAGGACCTATGATTGGACAGGTGACAATTCATCATATTATGTGGCATAAAAATTAGATTATTAGAACTGAAAAAAAATAATGAACAAGAATCGGGAATCAAACTAGAGAACTCGTGCGTCAAACTCAAACACCAACCATGTTAGAACACAGAGGCAGCTACTAAACTTATTACTTACGAATTTATTCGGATACTAGTTGCATATCGTTAGTATCCATGTGTTGAATACAAGGGTGGAAAACAACAGGGCGCAACAGTGAATAAAATCTGGAACCTCACTCCAGGGGTCGCCGGGTTCCGTGGAAGCTTGTCGAGCAATAGAAGATTAATACTTGCTTCCTTTGTGTTCCTCAACAAATAGCGAGGGACAGTCTCCCTCAGCATTAGAAGACGGCAATGCATCATTATTTCGGATTACGCATACAACCTGTAACACAATACTTTGAGTCATTCGATGCTTTTAGGATTTTAAATTTACTAAAAAACTAATTGATGAACAAAGAATGTTCAATATTCGTCCCATTCTTTCGCCTTTTGTGAGACAGACCAATTTTTAATGTCTTGTCTTTCTATATCTACATCAGATAATGACGAGTTTGACTAGGATATTTGACGAAGACGCTAGTTTTTATACAGCGTACCACGTGGCATCGGTAAAAGGGGCCGACTCAAGAAACACTGGTTGAGAGTTGTGGAACAAGACATGTGCGCCAAAGTACTCACTATTAGGGATGCTTTAGACCGTGGATAAAAAGTAGGAACCTCGGGCTCCCTTGTTTAGGTATGAGAAGCAACTGCGATTTACGCTAGCATGATTATGATGATGATTGTCCTCGCACCTCTGCGAATTTCAGTTTCCGGTGATGTTCTTCCTCACCCTAAACACACTCAGAAATTATATGAGTTGGAAAAAAGTTTATAATCGTATGCCTAATAAGAGTATTTTCTTATGTTCTGCGATGGTGTACTGGTATCTACGGTGTTAATTGATTCTGCCACTATAAATTAAAGATCTCTAGTGATATTTTAGGTAGCAGGAGGACCACCACCAAGTAGATGCATTTTATATCCGATTCATTATTAGCAACGGTACAGGCGGCGAATATTTCTTACCATCAGGAAACCAAATTTCCCCTTTCCAATTCCTCGAATTTCCTTAAATCTCCATACACTGTTGCCGAGAAAACCTGATACGTGACGTGCTCTCACCTTCCCATATGCAACAAAGACAAGTGCCCTTGAGGTCGGCATGTTAATGAAAAGATTAGCTCTTCTAACCTCAAGGCCTTTAAAGTAAGTATCACTTAAGCGTTACAATGTTGGGGCGGGACGTACTTACAATGAATAATGATTAGGGGAACCACACATCCAGTTCAAAGCGATTTTATCAGAGATACGCCTGTTTTGATTTCAATGGGGCATATGACAATTTGTTAAATTAGCCGAAACCTGACTGAACACAACCGTGACTCAAATTTGATGAGTGCAGCGTAAGGGAATGGGGAAGGAAGAGCTGGATTGATATCAGTAACAAGTCTTTTTACGTGGTCTTTCGAGCAACATATCTACTACAATATAAATGCGTGCGTTCCGTCATTTTTGTGGAGTAACGCTCGCCCGCATTCGTAATAGTGAGATCAGAGAAAGAGTGGAATTTAGAGAAAAATCTGTGTAAAAATGATAAAGGGCATGCTCCGATAGTTTGGTAATGTGACGGGTGGAATGTGAATGGACATAAGTATCCGGGGATACCTAGGTTACATTCCACGACAAAATAGCTCACGTTTTATCCCAGGGTTTTTTATGGGATGACAGCGAACAGGCACACGGGTCTCATGATGGTAAGAGACAACTCTGGCCTATAGACACCATAGATGTTGTAGGTGCGCCGCTCCCCTTTGGTCGAGTTGTTAGACCTTATGTGCAAGTCTACCAGCTACCCTACCTTCCAGACCGGAACACGATAATGTCATTATGGCGGTCATTTTTAATGTCATATGTCATTAAAAATTATCATGCCTACATCGACGGAGAGATAAGCAGAGGTACATATTTATGCACCTTCGACTAGTTGACCCATGATATGATCTGTACGATTTTTAGATCAACTGAAAAAAACGCATAAACCCAGTAGCCCTACTGATAATGAGATCCGGTACCTCGTCTAAGTCAGACACCAACGCTCGACCACTTGATCAATATTTAAAATAATGATTCGGTCTAATAAGTGAAATGAAAGATGTCTGGGTGTAACCGTGTTTCATTAGATTGAGTGTCCCTAACAAGGTTATGTCTGCCTGAGCATTCCTCGGAGACGCGGCTTAATGAATTTAATAAATAATTAAATTATCCACCTACTTAAGATGCTCCTTAATGCGTGGAATGTCAGGGTTGAAAGTGTAATTTATAGTGAATACACGAGATACTCGGGTCTGGTGGTTAAGGCTCCGAATATTTCGGTAGTCCAGGTTCGAACCCCGCCATATACTAATTAGTTTTTCTTACTAATCTACATTTTCAGAGTCTTACGTTGAGGGAAAACGTCGTTAAGAAACCCGAATCCTGTTTTCGAATTTGACCTTAAATTTAGGATTGGATCTGGTTTCCCTTTTGTTGCAAAGATCAGATGCAGTCCCTGTGTGTAAAAACTGGCGTCCTGGTCAAATATCCTAGATCATCTAGATAGGTTCCTCTGCTTACCCCTTCGGGCATATGGGCGAGATGATATTTATTTTATTACAACTTAAAGTAATTTTAAATTATTCCCTAGCACTACATGTGGTAGTGCTAGGCAATAATTTAAGATTGCATACAAAATCTTGTTATACAACTAGTTCGTAAGTTTGTGACAATGTTTTCATGTTTCTTACAATAATTAGTTATAGTTTATTTAGTTAGCTGTTACAAAGCACAAGGTAACCGTTTAAACAGTAGTTTGTGGACATGAACTTCAAAACAAAGACTTGCAGCAGGTGGACCAGTTAGTTAAATAACATGGGTCAAACTTGCTGAAGTAATCTTTTGCAATTTATGTAGAGACGTGAATCCTACTAATATTATAAACGCGAAATTTTGTATGGATGGATGTTTGTCACTCTTTCGAGAAAAAACTACTCGACGGATTTGGATGAAACTTTATAGCAAGATAGCTTATATATAACACATTATATTATGCTACTTTTTAATTAAATAAAAAAAGAATATGTTTTAGGCAATAAGTATTGGAGGTCGGAAAAAAATATGCTCTTAGAAAGTTATCTATTGTATTAAAATAGCTCACTCGGATGAAGCCGCGAGCGAAAATCTATTAAATTAATATATTACTAACTTTTCTGCAAACTTCGTATCGCCCATACCTATTTATAGGGTAACTAACAGCTGTGTAGTATGGAGTGTATATAGATAGCCTACCATCGTTTGACCACGTACCGTTCATTCCACAAAGACATCACACAATGCTGCTCTGATGTAAGATTCCCTCCAGGGCTCGTATTGTTCAATATACCTTTGTAGTTTAACTATTTCAATTTCCAGTTACGAAGAGTATCTTAAGGAACGTCGTTTCTTATAAATCTCACTATATTATAAGAAAATACCGTTAATACCTTAATAAAATCTCCAATGAATTATTAAACCATTATTAATTGAAGATTTTTGTAATTTTAAAATGAATCGCTAAATGTGTTACTAAGTGTAAAACTCGAGGACATCTGAACGATTTGGCTGATTTCTGTTTTATTGTTTTGATGGAGCATGAGGACGGTTCTTATGGAAAGAAAATCTGGGATGTAGTTTTTTCTTAATTTTTTTAATTTTTAAAAGTTATTATCCTACTACCAATAAAGTCTGATCCAATGGCACAACAATCACAAAAAATAATCCAGCCCTTCCTAAGTTATAAATGGTACAACAAACAGGACTTAGTTTTACATATACATTTGTTAAAATATATGCAGACCACAATGTATTTGAATATATTTGTATAATTAAATGTTTTTATGACAAACGTTTAAAAAATTCCGCCAATAATTTTTGAGTTTTCACATAATCTAGAGAACATAACCTTCTTTCCACGATCAGGTTAAAAGCGGGAAAAAGAAGAGAGGATACTCATTTCTTAAAAGTCTAAATTTATTTCTCTTGGAGGACCAACAGATTATACAAACACAAAAATTTAAGACATTTAGAATACCGTTCTCACTTCATAAGAGAAAAATGCAATTTTGATACGTAATATTGCGCTTGTTCGTGGTCGCCGGTAATCACTTACCATCAGGTGAACTGCTTGTTCGTATGCCTCCTTTGCTGTAAAAAAAAAGTGGAATAATCATGTTTTGAAAAGGGTTTCCACAAATAGTACGAAATAATAGCTCGGAGGCTCGACGGTATCTATGTAGGGATCCTCTCAGTACTGCGCGTTCAGTTAGTATTCAAAAAGAGGCCGCAAGCGAAGACTGATAACATCGTTCACTCCGCCATGACGAATGGACTCTATGTATGACTTAACACAGTGCCACAATGTTGCTTAATATAGGCCATGGATGGGCAAAAAAGCTTTACCTATGACTTTACTCGCTCGAGAGAAATTCACCTAACCTCAACGTAAGCAAATTATATTCTTGTGTTATGGATGTCAGTCAAGGATATTGATGCAAAGAAATATATAAATGGATAGGTACTAGAATAAATGTAATAAATACCCAGACCCGGAAATACGAAATACAAAAACGCCTCCATCGGGAATCGAACCCGAGCCTTGCAGTTGGTTGGTGGCGTCAGACGTGTACGCTAACCCTTCGACCAAGGAGGCGGAAATAGAACCTTCCAAATAAAATAACGACTCCTCGATGTAGCATAAAACATTTAATGAATGTGCAGGAAGCTAGGCAAGTATATAAAGATCGCGACTAAAACTGTCGTCGTCGTCGTCAATACCGAACACTAATATTTAATAAAATTATACAATTTCTTTCTCGATACTCTCAGCCTAACCCACAGGGGAAGTGAAGTTAAAAAAATAATGATTTTGGAGTAAGATCAAGTTGCGCAATTTCACCAGAGATATATTATGTTTATAATTAATTTTTGAAAATACGCTATCACTTATGCACTTATTAAATTTTTTTCGCATAAATTCGCCATTAATGTTAAATTTCTCATAGTCAACTAAGCTGCTAATCAAGTACTGCTAATAACTTAAGTTTTAGCCCTGGTGACGTTAAAAACGAAACCAGTCGGCTATTTCAAAAATAATTTTCTACCATTACTATTATGTGGAAAAATACAAGTGTCATTTAAAATATTTGAAAGTTTCACCTAGCGCCAACGATAAATGAAATATATTTTTCATAGTATTATTCACCTGTGAAATTCAAAAAGTCACAGTTCATAAGCGTCCGACGCCAACGGCTGCTAGCGCTATTTTAAATTCAGAATAAATTTTCTATCAATTGTGTCACGTGATCGCCGCTTCCGGTGCTGTCAAAACATGGTCTGTTTTATCAGGCGCGTTCAAAAGATGCAAAGTGAATCGAGATCGCCAGCTATGAATGCGATTGGCGGAACGGTTGATAAAACCTTTGAACGTCACTGTACAAAGGGCTCTGTTGTGTGCAGTTTTTTATTGACGCTGACACTTTTTACACTACTGTTCAGCGTCGGTTTGACCGTATGAATAATTTGATTTAAGTTTTTCAACCTTTTCTTAGTATTGTACTGTAATATATTGTAGAATAATTATTTTAAATTATTTAACGTTCAAAAAAAGGTCACAAGTTGTTATGTTTTGAATTAAAAAATATTGACTATTGACTATAATAATTATGTATAATATGATGATATAGTCGGATACTACCTATCCTTTAAATAGTTCAAATGGTTAATAAAACCATTGTATGTCACTGTACAAATTGTTGTGTGTAGTTTTTAATCGATGCTGATATTTTTTACACGTCTAATAAAAAAATAGTTACTTTATTAAGCACCAAAAACATCCAAAAATGAAATGAACCCTTATAAATTAAATGATACATAAAGGCGGCCTTATCGACAAGTCAGTGACCTCTTTATGGGAACCTTATGGTACGAAACCAAAGGCCACGAAGTAACTTTAAGTAACTTTTAAAAAGTTCAATCTCGCCTTGATAAATGCGATTAGCGGAATGGTTGACGTCCGCCACCCTACCTATTCCTGCTGCCATAAAAATAGTGTCGTGTTCCGGTCCGGAAGGTAGGGTAGCAGGTAGACTTGCACATAAGGTCTAACAGCCCGACCACAGGGTAGCGGCGTACTTTCAACAAATATGATGTCTATTTAGGCCTCGGTCGTCTCTCAGCATCAGGTAACCCATATGCTTGTTCGCTGTCTTTTCTCATAAAAAAAACACAATTCTAGCTTTTGCCCGCGGCTTCGCTCGGTTTCTTGATCCTTTTAGTTCCGTTTTGCCGTGAAAGACGGACAAAAAAACAGACATACACAAACACTTCCATTTATAATATTAGTATGGATTGAGTAACATTATTACAAAATGTATATTGACCAGTGTGTTATTATTAAAATTTCTCACATAAAACTTCTACTAAAAAAATAATAAAAACACTTTATTACAGGTGAAAGCAGTCACACCGAAAATGGACCGGAACGGGTATTTTTTCTACGTAAGCTCGACGGCCAAGAAGAAAAAGATAAGCTTAATGCAGCCGCGGCCTCCGAGGATAGCTTTTGAGGAAAAGCGCCGGCCGGGGGTAGCTGAGAGAGTCCTATACGGTAGTACGGCCCAAGCCTACGCGAGGAACGGACGCGAGGACTCTATGTCGTTAAGGACCCCGACGGAAGCGCCACGCGCGCGTTTGTTTACGCAACTCGAAAGCTTTCAACCGAGATATCATACAATTCGTGAAAGTGGTGATAGAAAAGTGGAAAGTGATAAGAGAAGAAGAAGTGAACAGAGGAGATCGCACTCATCAAGCGCAAGGTAACCTGTTGATTTATTTGTAAATAGTGTTTGTTTATGAGATTTGATGGATTCTAATTGTTTACGCTGGTATGAAAAATAAATGTGAACTTAGCCCTGATGCTGTATAAGACGAAACCGGTCGGCTATTTCAAAAAAATTTCAATTATAGTTAAGTAATACATATGTGAAAATGTACAAGTATTTTTCATTCAAAATATTAATATGTGGAAGTTTCACAAAGCGCTAACGATGAATGAAATGAAAAAAAAATTCTGAAATATTATGTGTGTTAAACAATTTTTACAAAAATATTTAGTCAGGCCAAAATATTTTACCACTTTGTGGTATGCAAATGTTTTGACATATTTATATTTATTACTAATCATTATTGTAGACTAGCTGACCCGGCAAACTTTGTGCCGCCAAAAAGCTAAACGATAATTTCAGTCTTTTAACTTGCAAAAAAATGTGCTCTAAACTTAACCGGACCAAATACCGAAAAATGATCAATAAAAATATTTTTCAATGTCAAAAGATCAAAAAGAAAAAACAAAAAAATAATCACAGATGGGATTTTTTATGGAATAAGGAAGCGAACAAGCACACGGTTCTCCTGATGGTAAGAGACAACCGTGGCCTATAGACACCATAGATGTTGTAGGTGCATCGCTGTCCTGTGGCCTGGTGTGCAAGTCTACCGGCTACTCTACCCTCCGGACCGGAATACAAAATTGTCATTATGGCGGTAGGAATAGGTAAGGCGGTGGATCCCTACCTGGGCGTTTTGCTGCACAGCACTCTACCACCAGAGGTCTTGTTGTCAATGACCTTGATAACCTATGCTCGCCTCTTACGAGCCGCCCGGCAGAAAGGCAGACGGTGTATTCTACACAGAAGACCCGGACCAACACGGGGAAATTCTGATGAAACTTTACAGTGCTGTAGCTTATAAGTATGTATACGATATACATGAGAATAACGCAAAGGCAAAGTATTTTAAGTCGGAAAATATCCTGCTCTTTGAAAGTCACCTATGTTATAAAAATAATACAATAGGGCGAAGCCGTGGGCGGAAAGCTAGTGTTTTTATATCAGAGGTTGCGTGGTCGAGCGTAGTCACTGCCCGACTTTGACGCAAGAGGTCAAACTTGCGACTTGTTCTTATGAGTTTTATAAATTTATCTGAAAAACGTATCTTTATTTGAGATTTGAATTGTGCCCGATTTGGCGACAGACTTCCAATCTGTCACATCATAGGACCCAATATCGTCGGCTAATCGTGAGTGCATATGTACCTACATCTACCTAAAACTAGATAGTTAACGCTATTGCTTTGTAAGTTTAAATCGACTCTCTAAACCGCACAAGATGGAAAAGATGGGTCAGTGACACATGGGGAGACTTAAATTAAGACTCCATGACCAATTTGCTCGTGTGTTATCCGAAGATGCAGGTATCAAAGGCTCCAAAACCAGTGTTCATATGAGAAGAGTAATGTGGAGGAAGCTAGGCAACTTGGCACTCGATACCCTCTAACTAACACGCAAGGAACTTGGCGTGAAAATATGTATGTGCTATCTCTTGGGGAATCTTTGCAAAACTCTACGATCTAGACGTACAAGACCGTTCTAGTCGCGGTCGATTATAAAATCAAGAAACCAAGGCATATAATATTTAATACGCTATAAAAGAAAGACTTTGTTCCAGTACATTTAGCATAGGTCCCCATTCGTGGGTAAAGGAAATATTTGTAAAAAAGACCGGCCATGTGCAAGGTAGACTCACAAATGGAGGGTTCCGTGAACTTATAAGTAAAAACGGCAAAAAAATGGAGTTTGTTGTGTGGGAGCCCCCTTTAAATATTAATTTTATTATGTGTTTATAGTGACAAAATAAATACACGTATATTTGTGACACACAGACAAATAGACGGATAACGGAGCTTTAGTAATATGGTTCCCACAGACCACATTGTGGTCTGTGATGGTTCCCTTCTTTACCCTCGGGTACGGAACCCAAAAAAAATAAAGAATCGTAGTTTGCAGCGAGCTCCCATCCTTTCGTTCGATATTTTCACAGGATATACGGTGTATTAGGTTAAAGAAGTCCTTTGCACGCTTCACTGGGCTCGAGCGAATGCTCGCCGACCTTGATCTGTCTCCGTTCGTATTATGCCGTGAATAAAGCAGACCAGAGCCGACTTCAAATTTATGAAATAAATATATATCATCACGCTCGTATACCCGAAGAGTAGGGAGAGGCACATATGCAGCCAAGATTAGCCGATGATAATATGGCCTAAGATACCGCTATCCAATGACCTTCACCGAGCTGGTTAATGAATGAAAGATATTTGTTATTAAATATTATGTCAATAAATATATTTCAGCCCAAGATCCCGCTATACAACGACTTTCACCGAGCTGGTTATTGAATGAAAGATATTTGTTATTAAATAACACATGTCAATAAATATATAAATATATTCTGGGCTGAAATTTTTCAGACAACCCATTCGCAATATATTATTTTTATTGACATAATATTTTATTTGATAAAAAATATCTTTCATACATTAACTAGCTCGGTGAAGGTCGTTGTATAGCGGGATTCTATACTATTAGGTCCCATACCGGGCACGTATCCAATTTCAGGCAGCATTATATTTTTTCAAGCAAACTGAAATAAGTTACGAGAACAAGTTGCACAATCGGGAAATCGTATCCGGGACCTCGTACATTTAAAAAAACCGACGAGATTCGTCTACAGAGGCGATTATCAAATCCATTCATCTACTTTCGCTATATAATTATTATGTGTCGTATTTGATCAAGTCGCACAACACTATGGTTTCTTTGTGGGATTTGGGAGAATAACTTAATAAATTTTATATTATCTATATGAAACGTCTGGTAATATCTGCCCAGGGAAATAATCTAACAATTGTGCTAAGCAATTATATTCGATCTTGAGAATCCCTTGTGGGTTGTAGTTCCCACATCAAAGATCTATCGATCACCCGAGTACACATGGTTTTTATAAAGAATTGTAAACCTTAGGATGAAAAACGTATGTTGTAGATGTAAAAGATAATTACGTTCTCCGCGTTGGTTTCGCACTCATACGAAGAACAGACGTTCCTTTCTACTGGTGAGATTATAAAAAGCATAGATTAATCTGTTTTCCTATTCATAGACCCTTCAAGCGGTTCTGGTGAAGAGTCTTTAAAATCCTTAAATTTACAACAGTAAAAGAGATTAGTATAAGGAGCAATTAATCGCAAGCTTTTTATCATCTACGTAGCTTTTTATACAATTTAGATTTTATACATTTTTTTAATTAATTCAAATGTAGATCTTTTATATGATCGGGAACTTTATTGTAAACTAGCTGTGCCCGCGCCTTCGTCTGCGTTTTTATTTAATTGTTTTATTTTACACATTTCTAAAACAAAAATTCTGAAATAAAAGTAGCCTAAGCCTTTGCTTATTATATTAGCTGTCTACCAGTCCCTTCCAGCCGTTTTAGAGATTAGCGGGCTGAAACAGACAGACAAAATAGATGGGGTTGTGCATTTTTACATCCCGTATTTTAATTGACTAGGCTTTAATTACAAATAAAAACTTGGAACCAAATCTGAAAATAGATGGCGCCTTGCATCTTTACATCGCGTTTGCATTGACTTGGTTATTATATTTACGTCATTGGCCATCACCTTAAGCACTCTAATTTTATTTATTTGTTTAGATTACTTTTATTTGTCTCTTGCAGCATTTATAATAGTTTGTGTAGGAAAAATTTAAAAAAAATCTTCCCATTTTCCTTGCATTTTCATAAAAAACTTTTATGTGCCGTTTGAACTTTGAAGTTTGAAGTTTAGAAGTCATTTGAAATATTTATAGTGTTATAGACTATAGTAGTACATAGTTTAATTTTAATAAAGCAAGACGTGTTATTTTTTTCTCTTTTTCATACTGTTAGTATTTGTTGTTAAGGCGGCAACAGAAATACATCATCTGTAAAAACTAAAAATATCAACATGACAGACAGCTGTGTCTTAGTGGGTCCCCTTCGAGCCCCTCTATATAAAAAAATATACATACAATTAATTTTACACACACACACACACACACACACCGGCGTGATGTTCAAGACCACGCTACCGTTAAGCTGCGTACGTACATGGTAAAGGTCACCGCGCCGAACAAGTTCCTCGCGCAACACTTACCGCTGTGTATTGCTAACTACAGGCCCAGTCACATTACTCAACCAGACCTAAAGGCGTTCCACTACTACGTACAGTAGGTACATTAATTATGCAAATTTTAATAAGTTTTTTAAACTTACGCAATTTTTTGATTACTTTCAGACACTTCGATTTTACAACGTAATCACACTTTTAAAGTTATCGCTATCTCCTTTCAACACAAGTAAAAGAAAAAGAAAATAGGCCTGTTAGATTAGTTGGTACGTGACATTTCTACAGACGCTTTGTCTATATCTCGAGTGTTTCGAAAAGCCATACAAGTTATTGTTTTCCGATCAATTTGACATAACTAAAATGCTCTATCTCGTTCATTTTTTATTTCATTGGATAAAGATAGCATACACTTAAAATAAGTTAGTTAGCGAGCAGAGGAATTACCACCAATATCCCTATCACCTATTAACTATTACATTACTAAACATATTTAAAACGTTAATTACATATCGAATTAACTATAAGTAATAAAAGGGAACAATTAAATGAAATCGGTCAGTGCAAGTCAGACTCGCACACGAAGGGTTCCGTGCCATTACCTAAAAAAACGAAGAAAAAATCAGGTTCATTGTATGTGAGCAAATTATATTTAGTTGAGTCTCTTTATAGCATTCGTTGTTATAGCGGCAACAGAAATACATAATCTGTTAAAATTTACCAATCTCTATCACGGTTCATGAGATACAGCCTGGTGAAAGACGCGCCACGGAGACTTAGTAATAGGGTTCCGATTTTACCACTTTGGTACGAAGCCCAATAAACTAGGACATTCGTGTACTACAGTTTGGCTTTAACAGATACTGAAAAAGGACAGTTTGCAGTTAGAGAAGTTAGAGCCAAATTGTTGTATTGGTAATTTCGTGCTCACTTATACTTGCAACCTCTATCTACCCTTTCGGGGATAATAGGCGTGAAGGTACTTATGCCAAAACACAGATACCCTCATTTTTGAATTGTGCCCCTATATTAACTAAAAGTGCGGTATGTAAACCTAGAAATAAAATTTTGAACTG
Organism: Lasaia peninsularis; assembly: GCA_018236625.1. Taxonomy (NCBI): domain Eukaryota; kingdom Metazoa; phylum Arthropoda; class Insecta; order Lepidoptera; family Riodinidae; genus Lasaia; species Lasaia peninsularis. The sequence goes on from DVZL01001919.1 coordinate 16,029, forward strand.
GATGGTAATACAATATGTTGTAATAAATGAGACCCTTAAGTTTTTTAATGTCAAGAAATATAAAAATCTTGATAAATAATCCTTAAGTTACTTATTGCCATCTACTTATTACTTTATCCAAATATCCGTCTATCAATTCAATTAAAACAAGTTATTTAAAAAAAAACAAAAATCACTAACACGTTAAAAAAAATTAAAATATTTAGGTCAAAATACCTGGAATACAAGAAAAACTTACCATTTGACCGCCTCTTTGGCCGAGTGGCTAGCGTACACGCCTAACCTCATCGACTAACCGCGGGGCTCGGGTTCGATTCCCTACGGGGACAGACATTTGTGTGATGAACATAGATGTTTGTATTTCCGGGTCTGGGTGTTTATTAAATTTATTCTGGTA
>DVZL01001920.1:0-16421 GCA_018236625.1 Lasaia peninsularis
AGTTGATATTTAATATGGCTAATCTGTTTGAAATTCCTATTTAAGTCTTGTATGTATTTTTTTAATTATTTTTAATTAAGAAGCCCACACCTCTGTGGCCTGCTGTTTCTCCTTTTTGGTATAATATATAATCCTTTAGTTCTGTTGTTTTTTCTCCTAATCTTCTCATTTCACTTATACAGAGGATCTTATATTTTATATGTTGCAGAGCCTTTTCTAATTCAAGTAAACTTTCTTGTGTTCTCAATGTTCTTGAGTTAAGTGTTGCTATATTGTATGTTTCACTTCTTTTTGCTGGAGAGTTGTGGTCTAGTGCTCCTGCGGGGACCAGCCGTGGTGGGAGACAATGTGCTTGGTTTATTTGTTTAATATTTGTTGTGGTTGTATCTGTTTGGTTCCAGTTTTCCGAGGTTCTCCTTAGTTTTTTGAATTAGTTGGTTGTTGATCCGTTTTTGTTTTTTCGAAATAATTCAGAGTGTTAGTTTTATTAATTTCACTTCTTTGATCTTTAGTCAGTACTTTTTTTGGGTTTCTAGAGCTATTTATGCTGTCTTTTTTCTGTGTTGATTGATTAGGAGAGCCCGAGGTTTCTCTCTTTCTTTTTTCTCTATTGTTTTTATTTGGTTTTATCACTAAGTTTATCATGTTTTAGGTAAGCAATATTTCCATTTTTTTTCTCTTCTTCCACTTGTGATTGGAGCTGACTGCGTTTTTCCAAAGTTTCTTTGGAGTAATCTTCCTTAACATATATGTTCGACGGTAGATTAGATTTATTTTTAAGTATGAAATGTTTTTTCCATAGAGTTGTTAGTGAAACTACTACAGGTCTGCATTTCTGTTCTGAAGCTCTTCCGATTCTGTAGGCGTTATTAATTTCTTGGCTGTTCATTGGTACTTCCATTTCTTCTATTATTTCTGTGATGTGATTTACTAATTCCAATTCAGATTTTTCTGTTTCTTTTAAGCCGAAGAAAACTAGGTTATTTTTCCGCCTCGCATTTTCCAAGAACTTAACCTTTGATTCCAGTTCTGATACTTTGTTTCTAAGGCATTTGTTTTCCTCGATGATAGCGTTTATTTTATCGTCTATCGCTTCAGTAACATTTTTGGTTACAGATTGTGTTATCTGATTGGCTTGTTTGTCTAATTTCTCATCTAGTTTTTGTAGTAGCAGTTCCATGTACTTGTCCATGGTGGCTGGGTCCGTTGGGTGCATTCAAGTTTACTTGCAGAGCTATTTTTTGTTTACTGACGAATATTTAATTTTTTGGTAATTTTTAATTTTAATAAATTGGTAACTCCAATTATGTTAGGAACAATGGCCTTGGTTATAGTGTCATTCAAAGTTTGTTAAAAAGAAGGAGGAGGTGTCACTGTCACTGTCATATTATGACTTGTTGACGGTTGGCACTTTGAAAATGTCTGAACTTTTTAAGTTCTAGTCACGATGTATAAAATTGAGTTTTTCGATATTGTTTCACCACTTTCACTTTAAAACACAGTTTTAAAACATCTAGCAATCTTAGTTTTTCACGATTTGCACTTTATTTAGGCAATACATAGCTGACAGATTTCTTTTTAAAATAGCACAGGAACCTAACCACCCCTTATTCCCAAAGTTAGAGATACTCTTCTTAAAAATTTCAACATCTCCCTACTGGATTAATAAAGAGTCTCCACGACTTATCAAAAGTTATGGTAAATTGAGATCTCTCCCATACCCCATCTTCCAAACTAATACAAATCCTATTTTCAAATGTGAATATGATGCTCTTATTCACTCTCCTTCTGTCATATTGGACCTAGGTTTATTAAAGGGAGATCCCAGAGCCGACTCATTTTTTAATGAGTATGTGGCCCAAAAGTTTCCAGATTGGCTTCTAATGTTTACAGATGCATCCCAACAGTCCAGAGTTGACTATGTTGGTTCTGCTGTTTGGGTCCCCAAATTTAAAATTGTGCTCACATTCAAATGCCCCCCTACACTTTCTGTATTCACTGGTGAAGGTATCGCTATTTATGAAGCCATTTCTTATGCTGAATCTCACAACATTAAAAAGTCTGTTATTTTTACAGACTCCAAAAGCTGCCTGCAGGCCATTACATTACAAAAACAGAAACATCCTATTATTTTGCTAATTAAAGAACTTTTGTGGAAATGTAAAATTCGTAATCTGGAAATTGTTTTATGTTGGGTTCCCGGGCATAGTGGAATTAAAGGCAATGAAGAAGTTGATAATTGGGCTAAAGAATCCAGCGTGTCAGGCTCTAACTTACATTTTAAATGCTACGTACCAGATTTACTTTGTCATGCTAACACTATATTAACAGAATCTTGGAACTCAGAGTGGCAAACTTCCAGGCTTCATATTGGACGATACTACGGATCAATCCAACCAATGATCTGTCCCAAGCCCTGGTTCTTCAAATTTAATAGAGGCAGTAAAACAGCAACCTCAATTACATGTAGACTACGACTAGGACATGTATGTACACCAGTATTCTTAAATAAAATGCATGTAAGAGACCATTCTATTTGTGAATGCGGATTAGAAGAGGGTTCTCCGGATCACATCTTTTTTAACTGTTTAAAATATTCGACCTCCCTGTATGATATCTTACCTTCCTACATTCCCCGTCCAATTAATTTACAGTCCTTGCTGTGTTATACTCACACCCGCATTATTAATCTTATTAGCCGATATATAGATCATTTTGATATCAAATTGTAATAATATTATGTTATGTGTTTAGTTGTGAAATGTCTATTGTGTTGTTCAAACTAACTTTTTTCATGTTTTTGTGACCGTCCTTTATTTTGTGCTTGTTTCAGATTGGGGAGATATCCTAATAAAATTGTACTTCAAGAGAAACCGATCATTTGCAAACTCCGTCGTGTCTAAGTCACTACGTAGACATTGGCGAAATCTCATTGTCCTAAGCAATGGGTAGAAGCCATTAAATAAATAAAAAAAAAACTTTATCCTATGCGAGCATTTCAGATATCGATACTATAGGTACCTATACTATCTATTTCACATACTTCTAAATGTCTAAACCGATTGGGTTGAAATTTTATACGGGTATTTCGATGGTTAAGTGTATGATTTTTTTAAAAATACAATTGGACCCGGTAAGTGACCCTACTGTCATTTTGTCAACTATGAACTAACCGTGCCAGGCCGGGCAGCTCGTTAAGGATTAAAGTGGGTTGAAAATGAAACAGCAATAGTTCACAGTATCTTTGTTTATTTGAGCTACTTATTGTGTGAATAAGTAGGTAGATACACATTTACCACGTTTACAAGTCTCATCGGAAAAGTTTGCTTCTGCAGATGCACTCTCATGCCCACAAAAATCTTTGTAAACACTGGTAATATGCGGCTTTGTTCTTTACATTTATATTTTAAAATAAAATACATAATATTAATAAGTATAGCGCGTACACAACTACCAATGGCAGAAGAATACGATTACGATACGCGAGTTGCGACTTGCGACACACTATGAGTGGCTGATATATTTTAGAGTGATCGAATGATATTCAAGATTAGCCGTCTATGTAGTTACCTCAGCGTAACTTAATGTAGCCGTCGTTATCCTGTTTTAAATCCTGAAGGTGTGTATAGAGTAGAGCGTTTTTTGGATCATTTATGTGTTATTTTTACGAATGGTATAATACAGATAAAAATTCAGTTTCCAAATCATTTCCATGTAATGTAAAGTTCCTGCGAATGCTTCGCGTAACACAGGGAGTGTGCGCTTACCAGTAGGTAGGTATCATTTCGTTGTACCTACCTTGCATTGGCGTTCATTCATTCTAAAAATTTTGGATCTACGAAGTATCGTGTGCTGCGTTTATCTTGATGAATTTTAATAAAAGAAGAAAGAAAACTAGAAATAGATGGTGGCACATAAATATTTACAATTAAAGACACCGCGACTCCACGCACGCACAATGTTAATCCAATACGTTCGTTGGTCTCTATTTATTAAACGGTTTTTTGTTGTAAGATGTGAGCGTGCTCGACGTCTGGTTTGTGAAGGAAACTACTCTAACACCATTGAGTTAATATGTACTACGTACGTAAGTATGTACTTAGTACATATTAACTCAATGTCTAACTCTAGAATATATAGCGCCTCGTTGTTCTGTTTCACGTAAATGCTCTAGTCGATACCCACCTTTGATTGCATTCTATTTTTAAATTTAAAAGATGATATTTTCTGTATTGAAAAACAACAAAGAGGAAACACGATAAATATTTTACAGGAATTGTTATTAACAAATAATTAAAAAAACCGGTATTGTACTAGTTTTAGTATAATAAACACAATTTTTTACATTTATAGTATACAGGTATGCACTTAAGATTTATACCTGGCGAATATATGGATCTGTGTTACTATAACATATCTAAAAATAATTGAGATAAATAATATAAAAATAATTAATTGAACACAAAACAATATTTTGATCCGTCTTGTCTGCTGATGCATTATGGGAAATAGAATAAGATATTTTGAATAAATTTTAAGGAAAAATCTTCGATTTAAAATATAAGCTTAAACATCCAGTAAAAACAGGAATATAGGTATACCTAATTAAAAAAAAACGATATTGCATGTCTATGGCGTAGGCCACTTTATTCATAAGTGATTGCGTTTTATCGTTTAAGTATTAATTTATATTGTATAGTTTTCTTGATACCATTAAAATACACATTGCAACTAAGGTTTATATAGCTACATTTGTACAAAACGTATTTACAATTAATTAATAGCCGCAGTTATGTCTAATGCGGTCCTACCTTTTTCTAAAAAACGTTGATCACACTAGCTATAACTGGCTTGTTTGCGTTTTAAAACTAAAAAATACACTATACAGCTATGCAGATATAGATAGCCGAAAATTCAATTAAGGTTCTAGAACGTCGTTCTATAAGGACGCTGAATGAGTTTTAGCTGCTGCTTGTACCTACTTATGTTGTTGTTTTTTTCATAGTAGAAATACGCTGTCCTACTTGAAAACTTAATAGTTTTTATTCAAGAAGACATGTAACAAAAGTAATTAGCCAACGCCATATCGGTTTTCAACAGTTTATTAAATAACTAGCTATTCCGGGAAATTTTTAAATATTTTAATAGTTATTATACTATTCCGGACGAAGAGAAATCCAAAACACAAAAATCATAAAAATTCGTCATGCCGTTCTTGAGTTATAAAGGGTGTAACTACTAATTACGACTTTGCTTTATATAGTACTAGCTGTCCTGGCGAACTTCGTTGGTGTCTACTATGGTTATATATGATTTGTAACAATATGCGTGTACTTGACGCACTTGGTCACAGTTGACACAATGGACTTTGTTGAACTGACAGTTACACCACAAACTAGATAGACACGCTGTGCATAACCAAAGGGATTTGGATCATCTACACAGAGTGCACTGATAGAGTTACAGCGTTCATTTTCTTGTGCAATTTCGCATCTCAAATATTGTCTTTGGTCCACTCTCCTGCTTCTAGAGCGGAGTATCCCTTGTACCCGTGTCACTTATAAACCTTCGTGCAGGCTGTATAAAAGGAAATGGTTATAGGTTTCGTTGTTGGCCACCCTCAGTAATTCTAAGACCGTGACTATTAGATGACCACTTTGATGATGACTTTGCGACTGTTAGATGATAATTTGATAATTTTTGTTTGAATAATTTACACTATTTAAAAGTAAGGAGTTCAAATATTTCATAAATATCGTCACGCCCTCCTCCTCGAAGAGGTAAGGAGAGATAAAAACTTAGGTATGCACACACGATTAGCCGACGATAAGAGGTCCTGAAAGAGGTGAAAAGTCTGTTGCCATTTAGGGCATATTCCACGCAACGTTTTTTTAGATACTCTTAAAAAGCTCACAGAACAAATTGCCGGAACAAATTAAAATATAACAAATTACAAATTTTTGCTTTGTTTTACTATAACCGATAGTAATGGAAATTGGTAGAAGTAAGTAATGTTTGTTTATGATTTTGGAAGGCAAATAAGCAGATGGATTTCTCGATGGTGAGAAATACACGTCGTCTATAGACATCAAAGGTGGAAATGGTGCGTTGCCAACCTGAGGCTGGGATTGTAAGCTTCTTGCGTGAGAAAGTTTACCGGCTACCCTACCTTCCAAACCAGAACGAGACAATGGCAAGTACTGACGCTATTGTGGCAGGAATAAGTAAGGCGGTGGTACCAATCCGGGCGAGTCGTTGCAAGACTCTACCACCTAGTCAATGTCACGGTGTTGGTGCCAAAATAAAATAGCCAAAATATATTTAGTATAAGACAAACTAATATACAAATATTTAAATGTCAAATGTGCAATATGTTCATTTTACTCTATTAAGAATATGTATCCGCAGGGATTGTAGTTTTTAGTCTCGTACCCAAAGCACTCCGCCGACCGTCTGTCTGTCTGTCACCAGGCTGTATCTCATGATCCGTGATAGCTAGACAGTTGAAATTTTCACAGATTATCTATTTCTATAACCACCTTAACAAACAAATACTAAAAACAGAATAAAGTAAATAATAAAGGGTGCTCTCATACAAAAAAAAAAAATTTTTTGCCGTTTTTTATAGATGATGGTACGGAATCCAACGTGCTCGAGTCCGACTTGCACTTGATGGATTTTTTAACATTTATAGATGTCGCTATAACATTTTGAAACTTTTACAACTTATTTTATTAAAAACAAAACAATAGCCACTATAATATTTTTGTAGATAGGTAGGTATCATGCTTTCCTAATAACCAAGCTGTACAAACAAACAAAGGAATACAAACATAGACAAAAAGCAGCCATATTTCTTGTAAGTAAAAAATACCTACAGACATCCAGGATATTAAAGGAGCGTAGCCAATATGAAACTTAATTAATATTTAAAATAAAAAACTCATGTGCTCTTTCACAGATTACTTATAATTGATAATGCTCTGATGCAGCCCTGATACTATAAAAACTGGAACCGGTTAGCTATTTCAAAAAAATATTCTTTAAATGATAAAGTTTCACCAAATGCCAACGACGAAAAATATTCAATATATGAAACTGGAATCTTCTATGTTTACTGAATATCTTCTTCAATCTGCAACACATAAAAAGTTCTCACCATGTCGTGTTCCAGTTAATACGGTAGACATTGTTGAAGCATTGGAAACTAGCGTGTAGATTCTACCATATACTTGAAGGTGTAGTAGTATTAGTTTTTCCGTGTGTTGGTCCGGATTCTTTGGGTAGACCATTTGCCTATTACACATAGACCATAGACCATTTGCATGAATCAAGTAAAAATATATATTAAATTGATCTTTATTAATAAGAGCTTTGGTTGTAGAGGGCTCTGTAGCAACTCGTATGGTGCCACCATTTTACCTTTTCCTGCCACTATAATGACATTGAACTCAGGAGGCTAGGGCAGCTGGTCGACGTAGACATTAGGCCTTATACCCCGACCACAGAATGACGACGCACCACTAACATCTATGGTGTCTAAAGGCCTCGGTTTTCTTTTACCATCAGGAGATGCAAGTGCTTGTTCCCTGTCTTCACTACATATCATAAAACAAAGTCACTTTCTTCGTCTGTCCCTATGTACGTCTAAATCTTTAAAACTAAGTAACGGATTTTGATAGGGGTTTTTAATAGGTAGATGGAGTGATTAAAGAGGAAGGTTTTTAGGTATATAACATGTATAGTATACCTGTGCGAAGTCGCTAGTATCCAACAAAAAAGAAAAAGACAATTTCTACTCGTCTCTTAAACTTTGCTTTAGTTGGTCTTCATAAGACTGAAAACTTAAACACCGTTCACGTTAAGAATGCAGTCCCATCGTTACCCGCTGGCCCATTGACCACTCAAACCACACATAAGTAGAAAATCAAGTTCACAGTGATCAGTTGAAGTCTTTCTTTCAAACGAAACGGTTGAATAGAAAAGAAAATATTATATTTCATATAGATCTTACACGTGGTTCTTGTGACGCGTCTCTTTAATTCTAAAATGGATCACCGGATCTGAACGCGGCCACTCACTGACGGCGGCGAAAGAAACTCAGAGGGCTTGTATTTTCTAAAAAAAATAATGTTACATTATACAAATATAAAAGTATAACTTCAACTTGTGTAACATTTTTTTGTATCGAAAGCTCTCAATTTCTCTGGGATACCATACCACATAATATAGAAACCTCCTTCTTTTTTCAAGTCGGTTAAAAATAAATTAGATAGTGGAACCAATCAATCGCAAGCATTTCTATCATCTATATATATATATATATTCTGCAACATTGTAATAATCTGTTTTATATTTAATACATTTTTAAACCAAAATAATAAAAATCAAGAACTGAGGTAAAAATAACTTCGATTCAAATGAACTTCGGTTATCGAATCTTTATATATCTTGATTGGTGTTACTTTCACACGAGATGCTCGTTCCTGATAACTCTAAATAATATATTATGTAGAAGTTATGTTAATTTAATTATTTATTATAAAATTCGTCAGTTTTATTACAATTTATTATAAATTAATACGCCGTAAACAGTCGGGATGTCTGAATCGAGTTATTCAATTGAATTGTGTTAGAATCTCATGTTATTTGTCAAATGTAGTGTTTTGTAGCCATTTCTCTATCAAATTATTTGTAATGGTTCTTTTAAAATATATTTTTAAACATTTTGACTTATTTCATTCTTATTTCAAATCTTACCACCACTGTCACAAAAACTTGTAAGAGTTTAAATGTAGAAGTAAAAAGAAAACATAATAGTTTTTGTTTCAAAATTATTTTGAAAAAAGAACATGCATTTTAAAAACGTTATATTTTTTAATAGAAGTTTTAAGAAATGAGGGAATACATTAATCCATTGTAATTAAAACAGTTACTATATGCTTATATAAAATATGCTAATGTTTTACACAAAAGTGGTCTTATTGCTTAAGAGTTATCTGTAACAGATGACATTATGGTGAACGAGACAAAGACAGAGAGAAGTACCTAGAAATATTTTAAAAGTACTAAAAATAAAAAACCTACTTATTAAGTTTTTTTTAATAAAGATCATCACAACAGATATCATTTACCTACTTAAAAAATTATAAAAGAATAAACTAAACTACTCGAGTAAAAATATTATTAAATGTAGTATGTAAAATTGCTTGACTGGTTTAAATATAAGCTTTATTTAAATACTTAAAAATCTTAACTCCAAAATTTCGCTTTATATAGAAAACAAAGAAGCAGACAGATTACCTAGTATCAAAACACCAAATGTGCAGTATTTGCATGTCCAATCATAAGTTGGGTTATGATTGAAGATGCAAATACTGCACATTGGGTATTGGGTTGGGTAGTTAGTACAACTACTATATCTCTTACGTAAGTAAACTACCGCCTCCTTCAGGATATAACAAGAGTATAACAAACATTGCCACTATGACGACAGACACAGAAAATGTGATAGTCTTAATCCGGGCGAATCAAAAAAAAAACATTTTTTTCTATTACAAATCAACGACAAATGAAATCAATTTATACTGCCTAAAATTAAACATATTTTTTATGAATAACACGGTGTCTAAGACTAATAAATCTATATAAATATAATTAAAAGTAAAACGTAATATATATCAAAATCAGTAAATATGTAAGATAATTCTGAATAGTTATCATAAAAATTCTTCAAAAACTATATTATGTGATTTAATTTATATCCAAATTTGTTAGTAGACTTTTTTAACATAATGATATGTAAAAATGTATATTGTTAAAAAATTATATTTAGATGGTCGACAAATAATAAAATATTAAGAACCTGTTTAGCCGATTCTTTATTTGATTAGGCATGTAGCTGAGCAATTAAAAATGAAAAAAAAAAAAATATAAATTAAACAATAAAAAAATCAGCCTCGGTATCAACTATTTACGCACTATGTTATTGGGTCCCGCAAAGAAGAGTAGTGTACAGTTCACTTACATTTTTTTTTTGTGTGTGTGAATTGCTGTTTAGGTACGCCTTAAGGAGTTTACAACGTCAAAGGACTATTGTTCATTAAGATTAAAATCCAATTTAATGATATAATCTGTAGTGTCTATGGCCGATGAAACTTTAGGACTGTGACAACGTAATAGCCACATTTTCACAAATATAATTTCTTTGCAATCTTAATCTAAATAGCCCTTAATAATGATTTATAATAGTTTTCAAGTAAAGCCGCGTGTTTTGTATTGCACAAAACCTGAGTAGCCATTAGTGGTTAGCGCTAAATGAACCAAGGCGTGGCGTCGTCGAGGGTAACGCCTTCGATTCTCGCAGACATGCAACCCGCTAACGCAATTGCAGTGAAAAAATAATGTTTTTGTAGCGTAAAGCTATGGGAAATTTTATCACGATTCTACACATCTCTGTACAGTGCCGGTTTCAGCACTGCCCCCGCCCTGGGCGAAATTTCTACATCAATTTTAAATGCAATTTAAATAAATACGAAGAAAGGTAAAGGAATACGAAAAAAAAAAGAAATCAGAGAGGTACGAAAGAATTTAATAAAACAGCTCTGTTTTTCTATTTTTCTTCTATTTTAAGTGTTTCTTTGGACAAAAGATGTTCTTGAAGATGTATTTTTACACAGTAACAGGAAACAAGGTTGTCTCGGTACAAGGTTGCTTGATGAGGTAACTGCAAGATATTATGGTTATAATTATTAATGTTGGTAGTAAAGATTACTTCATTATACTATTATGTTTGAATTATAACAAATATACTTTTAAAATATATTCGTATCTCCATTTTTGAATTAAAAATTGTAGTTATTGATTTCAAAGTGTAACGGCCTACAGCATTGCGGCCTGCGGTTAGAGCCTCGGTGGCCTAGTAGTGCGTGCTTCAGACTACTATTTCGGCAGTCCAAGTTCGAATACATATACCGATGAGTTTTTCTAATCTAAGTATATTTCTGAGTGCTCTTACAGGGAAGAAAAAAAACGATGGTGACGAACTTGCAACCTGACACATCATGGGATCTAATATCGTCGGCTAATCGTGGGTGCATATGTATACCTCTGCCTACTATTTCGGAGATATGGGTATAACCGTTACTCTTAAGGTGCTGTTATCGAAAAAATCTGGAGGCTACAAATAGAATAGGATAGGAAAAATATTTTATTTCACATAAACCTCACAAACAGCTCATGTGACTCCATAACAATTAAGTACAACGTTACTTTATTAATAACAACGAATAATGGATAGAAGAATTTACTAACCAATTTAGTGAATTGACAAGTAAGTCTCGACCATTGAGTAAGCAGACGACTCTGTATCCGACGCCCTGGGCGGCATAACTGTGCCCTACCCTAAGACCGCGACTATCTCTCTAAATAAGGAAAAAGACCATAGACAACCTAGACTTTACTGGCTGGAAATCAATTAAAAGGGTATAATTAAAAAAATAAAAAGTACATACCGTCTATATCAAAGTGTTATTCCTTCTTTTTTAAATAATCTATATAGAAATTTAATGCATTTTTTTCATTTATTTGTTTTGTTTTGTTCATACTTTTTCTCGTTTTGTTACCTCGAATACGTGGTTCATTTATTAACGATTTAAATGCAGTAAAACTGCAAAAAATGAACGTCAACTTCGACATCATATCATTTTTTTTTATATAATCCATATGGCATATGACATCTATAAGGCACAATTTGTGAAGTGTGATATATGTTAAAAAATAAGAATCATCCAAATCCATTTGGTATTTACGGAGTAATCGCGAAACAAATATACAAAGAGCTCTAAAAATACGAATCGAGAATCCTTTTTTAAGTCAGGTAAAAAACACAAACGTAGCGAACACTGATGTACTTACTCAGTGATGTTACTCAGTAGGTAGTAAAAGGTTAGGTGTTTTGTCGTACCACCTAGATTTAACAAGGAAAGTGCTAGATAAGATAATATAATATAAATAAATGCTAGGTAGATAATAATGCTAGATAATAGTAGCCTTATTCACTTGTTCTATAGTTAATACATGTTACCCGCGGTTAAAGTTAAAGTTATTTAAGTCTCCCGCTACCTCAACGGATATTAGGTAGGTATTCAAATCAAATCAAAGTTTTTTTTATTGTGGAATATTGGTACAAAGTTCTTATTTTAAATTTTTGATGTCTACACTCCCGCCTCACACGGGCAAACAATAATTATTGTAAAAGAAAATGTATGTATTACGATAAAAATATTATTAGGATATTAGGATAAAAAGTAGCTTATGGCACTTTCAAAACTTTTAACTCCACACCCAAAACGTTCCATAAATAAGGACAAACAAACACCCTTTTGCATTTAGGATGTAAGTATGAAACAAGAAATATGTAGATTTAGTTCCAGAACTCATGTAAGCTCGAATTTAAAAAGATCTAGAAATTTTCAAAAATAAGCATTATGGTCGAAAAAATCTGTGCTTTAATAATTCACGGTTTTCAATTTATTGCTTCAAGATCTTTTCGTATTAAAATATATTTTATATGTTTAATGTTCATCGCTCGAAAATATATAAGTACTGAAAGGCTGTGTATGAAAAGTATAGGCTTAAAAAAATAATGCAGTCTCTGACTGATCAGACTCTAAGATTATAATTTAAGTTTGAAATATATCTCGACCATCAAACCTCACCACATAGAAAGATAAAAAGTGAATCTGATTTAGCTATTTTTATGAAATTAAATAAGTGATAAGTACCCACATTACAAAAGTCTGTAAATTATGTTAATCATCACAAAACGGACAATGTTACAAATTTTTACCTAATATTTTTATGTTGTTTCCCACGAAAAAAATTCTAAAAATAGGTACCTGAAATAAATTCATGAAAAAAATTCAGCATAATAAATCTATCAAAATTAATGCATTCCCAGGCTTAGCAGTCTCTGAGACGATTTAAAAATCACGCGTCTAACAACACTGGTCACTTCCAAAAAAGAATTGTAAGTAGCGAAGAATTAACATAATTTGATTATTATTCAAGATATAATAAAAAAAACTTAGCATGATAAAGATCTAGATATTTTTAAAGGAAATAGATAATGATAGATATTTATTCATATTCTTATCGCGGAAATTATTACAGTACTCTTTTATGTGGAGATAAGTATGTGCATTCACTTTTATATTTCGGTCTCCTATCTATCCATAGTCGGTAATTATGTATTAGTAACGTTATATGTGTAGCCACCATTGTTAGAATTGTAGAATAACTATTATACTATAAATTATTAATATTATTTTATTATTCCTATAATATAATTAAAAATACATATATATATATGGAGTACAAAAATACAAATCCATTTTACTGAAATCATCGTGATTAAAAAGTATGTTTAGTTTTTATTTTATTTTTTAAGACTGCAAAATTTTTGATAAAAAGGTTATAAATCAGAAAGATTAAAAAATAGAAGCTATTTTATATGTATACTTATGTTTTTTTTACTGGCTTTAAGAGAATAAACGAACAAATGTCATGCCTATGTTTTCGCCAGCCAGTTTTATTTTACATATTCAGGGTAATATAAATATGAAAAAGAGGTATTTTTCCGAAGTGAAAGAGGGGAAAAAATATTTATAATGTTTATTTAGCGTGCAGAAGTAGTTAGGAGACTAAATACAATTAGCAACTATTTAAAAAAGTGCTAGTTTATATATCCAACTTCTTCTGTTATTCAAGATTTGGTATTAAACCAATCTTCCTTTTCAAATTGACTAAATTTCAACATTTTAATCAAAATAAGTTTAGGAGTTTCGTAGTTATGAGACTGACACGAGATTTTTTTATATATATCAGCATATTTGCTGCATATAATATATCATATCAGCGAATTCTTTACGACTAAATGCCATATCTACTATACGTACAAAAAAATGTCAAAAATCAGTCAAACGGATTCAGAGGTGACAAGACTTTTTTAACATAATATATACCTAGTACTCGTGAGTAAAACTAATATATGAACAACAAAATAACATCTTGAAAAAATTGTTAAAAAATTTATTACTTAAAAACATCATGGATGTTGTAGGTGCGCCACTGTGTGGTGTTGGTCCCAATGTGCAGGTCAATATTAAAAATGTACGTTTGTAACTACTAGTAGCGCCATCTCTCGTCGAGTAGTGGAACAAATGTTATTATCGGGGTTCAAAACATTCATATATTTTTTTTAAAACGAATAAATGTTTGTGATTTATAACATTGTAAAAGTTGGAATACTTAAGTAATAAAAACTGAACAAAATTCGTTTTAAAATGATGTCTAAATTTTTTGACACAACAACATAACATGTAAAATGTTGTTGTGTCAAAAAATTTTAATATTTTTTTATAATGTTCGGCGGCTTCATAAACAAAACGTTTATTATTATTATCTTTATGTTTTAAACACTAGTATTTGGCCGCGGTTATGCCCGCTTGTAAAATTATTTTAGTTTTTAGTTCACGTAGACAGTTATAGTTCATCATATTGTTTAAACCCTATTTCATCCCTTCACGGTTGAATTTTGGAAAATCTTCCCTTATTGTGATGTGACGTCATACGAGGAACACGTTAGAAAAATTTCAAGTTTCTAGCCCTAAGGGCTTGGTCTGTGCTTTTATACATTAGCCATTTTGTTCTTTTATATAATATATAAAGTAACCAACCAAAAACCATTTACATAGTTTTCTGCTCTTTTTCCTCAAATCGTACTCTTTTCTAATCATGTATTTCTAAAATATTTTTAGATTATTGTATGTTGTTCAGATACTAACGCTGCTGTTAAACGGATATATTCATTAGGGAATGATTATATTGAAACAGTGAGAAGTTTCTGTAAAAACATTATCTACCGCCTTAACAGTCAAATTTAATACGCAAATGAATGTTCGTCTAATAAAAAAATATATTTTACTATTGGAAGCCGACATTATCCCTGATGAACATAGGCTACGTTTTACCAAGGGAAAATGCTTCATTCCTACGGGAAAACGGGTATTAAGAATAATTATGTTTCCGTACTTATATACCTATTCTACATAAATTTTAAATAGCTAAACCGATTGAGATGAAATTTTATATGAATATTTCGATAGTTTCCTGTATGATTTAAAAATACAATTGGACCCGATAGGTGGCGCTGTTGTCTTTATGTCAACTACGAAACAACCGTGCAAAGCCGGGCCGGGCTAGTAACCCATATTTTAAAATTAATTAAACTCTTTTTTATCCGTAATGTAAATAATTTGTTTTTTATTATAATTTAGTAATCAAGATATCTTGTGATGACCTTGATTATTTTATGAAGAATGTTTCAAGTAGGTAATGTAATGCTTTATATAAAATAAATTATGCGATAAGGATGCGACAAAGCACACGGCTCTCCTGATTGACACTAAGAGACAACCATATATAGACACCATAGATGTTGTAGGTGCATTGCTGTTCTTGGGCCAGGGTGTTAGGCCTGGTGTGCAAGTCTACCGGCTACCCTACCCTCCGGACCGGAACACAACAATATCATTATAATAGTAGAAAAAGGTAAGACGGTGAAACCCGGAATTTTCATATCTTGACTTTCGAAAAATGTATAACATAATAAAATTATTCTAATTCTAAAAAAAAGTTAACATTAGAAACGTTAACTTGATGTTGTGAAGAAGACATGTTTGCTAATACACTTTCGATTAAAGTTGCTAAAAACTGAGTAATATGGAGAAGTAGTAGAAAAGCAATCCCTGGACTCCGACAATTAAATGCGAGGAACAACCGGAATTAACGCTAAGATAATGATAATGTCCACCACTTATATACGAGGGATAAACCTCGATTTTCACAGTGAAATCGCAAGAAGAGATGGAAAATTACCGAAAAGTTTAAGAGCAATAGACCGTGTGGTAGTTTGTTATTCTGCTCCTAACCGTGACGCTTATAAGCAATGTTATTTCAATGCGTCATATTTACGTCAACCACACAAAGCGTGTACACATAGTGTAATAAAATAATTACTTTAATGCGTCATTGTAAACCTTAAAACAGTTAAAAAATGACTATCAAGGACGGCGCGATATTCTGCACTTAAAAATAATAGCCACGTTCATATCCCAAGGTAGACAGAAGTATCTATACAATATATATATATATATATATATATATATATATATATAATGTATAGAACACAAATGTGGTAAATACATTTTTTTTGAAACTGCGATAAGTACACAGAGTTTGCTGTTGTAACTTGAATTTTATTGTGTACAAATGTGGTAAGTGTATGTTGTCATGTTAAAGATCTACTAATGTACCAAGTGTGGTAAGTTTACTGAGAAAGAAATTACTGAGATAGATAT
>DVZL01001921.1:0-16421 GCA_018236625.1 Lasaia peninsularis
ATTATTATTTCTATTTCTATTCGTGTTTTTCTACGGATGCTTGCAGCAATTCCTTTACTAATAATTTATTAAATATTTAAAAAATAAACACTTTTTTCTATTGACCCAAATGTTGGGAACTTCTGAACGTTTGTTTACATAATTTATACCTTTTCGTGACACATAGTATATATAGATATAATATTTTTTTTAGTATAAGACAGCGAACAAGCACACGGATCTCTTGACACAAAGACAGCCGTAGCCTATAGACATCATAGACGTTGTGGGTGCGACACTGTCTGTGATCTGATAGTTAGGCCGTATGTGCAAATTTACCGGCTACTTTGTCCTCCGGACTGGAACACGACTATTTCATTATGGCGCAGGAGTAGCCAGGGCAGTTGTATTTACTGCACAGCACTCTACCACCAGTGATCTTGCTGTTATTGACTCTGGGAGACAGATAATCTACAAATGCTTTACACAGAGGACAAACACAGGGACAGCATCCTGGCTAGACTCTTAGTTAGGAAACGTTGAGTACTCTATACAGAGGGCCAATACATGGAAAGTTTTCTGGCTAGAATCTAAGTTAGAAAATGTTTGTTTTTATAGGGGGAAACTTATGATTATTTCCATTTAGGTGAGTTCTTGCAGTTCTTTTCAACAAAACATAACTCACTACAAGTTTGATCATATACTACAAGTCCATGTTTACATATTTTGTGGAATATATTTAAAGTTAAAGTAACAACAAGAAGCAAGCGTAGACTAAAATAAAAAAAAATATTGAATAGAATAAACTGGATAATATTTTACTTTACATAGACCTTACAAGCGGTTCTTGTGACGCGACTATATATCTTTAAAATTTACCACCAAATCTGAATGCAGCAGCTACTGCTCTGTAGAGATGGTCATTATTACAATAACAGATTATATAACCGGTTATTCTTGCACAACCGATAACGAAATTATTGAATTCTTACTCATCCTGTTATTGTTATTGAAGCTTGTCGCTTCTCTGACTACGATTTTATACCTTTTGCCAATTGAAATAATGTCGAAATAAGAGTAAAAGAGGTAAAAAAATAGCTTGTCGCTTCTCTGACTACAATTTTATACGTTTTGCCAACTAATAGCTAAAAAATAATAATAGTTTATGACAACATTTATTGAAAAATAGCATAACAGTATAATTCGTTATTGGCATATAGCCGTTATTGCCATCTGTACTACTCTGTCTGTATGTTGTAATCTGGAACTAAGATATAATTTTTGTTCCAGCTGCGAAAGCCGGTGTCGACGCTTTCAATCCCCGGCGCTATGAAGGCGTACTCCGGCGGGAGAGACGCAGCTGCCGAGGAGGCTGGTGTCGCTCTGGTTGGCGTCCACAGTGAGTACCCGCGGTTCGGCGAAGAGAGAGCGCTGGGCGGCGGTACCTACAAGGGAGGGGGGACTGCCAAACACAAACCCAACATAGGATATAGGTAAGAACTATAACATCACACATAGTACAAGTAGATACCAAGACGTATCCAGACAGTCTTATTTCAATATTGCATTCCTTTTACATTTGAACGTGACTTTATTTTGTATGCCACTATGAGTTTATGTTCTCTTTTGTATTAGTATTTATTTTAATAATTATTTTTGAAATAATATTGCTTTGAAGTGTCACGGTAAGATCTCTGATGTTAATGATTTCTGAGGTGACTTCAGTAATGACATCATTAGAAATTGGAACAAGGCGTTGGTCTAATTTATAAAAACCTGCTTGATGGTATACAAGTATTTTAAACATAAATTATTGGAATCTAATAAGTTAATCTTACGCCTTGGCAAAAAAAAGACACTGCTAGCAATTCTGCTGCGCGCTTCCTAACTCATTTTAAGTAATCGCTTTCTTATTTCAACTCAAATAAACGAAACAAAACAAAACGCGTTTAGTGCCTTTAGATCATTTTGTTTGTGTATTATCTACTGACATTTAATCTTTTACTTGAGAAATGTTGAAAAAGCCGTCCAACTTGTTACGTCATTACTAATTTAAATAAACTGAAATTTTATATCTCTTTTGTCGATATTGCAAACGGCAAAGAAAGCATACACTTAAAATAAATTTAGGCGATGTGCATCAGGATCGGTACCATTTTTATTTCCAATTAAAGTTATTAGCCTGTGTTTTAACTCTATATCCAAAAAGACAGTTCATTTTTTTTTCTATTTTTGTATATGAGATAGCGAAAGCATATGGGTCTCATGATGGTAAGAGACAACAGTGGTCTATAGACATCATAGGTGTTGTAGATGCACCGTGGTTATACTATTGGACTTTATGTGTACTCGTAAGTCTACTCTTTTCTTCAGACTGGAAGAAGACAATGTGAATACCTACCCGGACAAGTAGCTGCACAGTACTCTATCACCACTCTTGTTAGTCAACCTATGCTCGCCTCTTACGAACTGCCTGGTAGGAAGGCAGTAGGTTTATTCTACATAGAGGGCCCAGACCAACACGGGAAAATATCTTAGTATATTTTGTTTTGAGTTACCTAAAGATAATATTTTATCGTAAAAAACAAAAAAAAATCTTATTAATGAAGATGCTGAGAGACCCTTGACCTAAGTGAATTATACAAGTGTCACGGAGGACTTGTCTACAGCGGGATCTAATATTAATTGGAACTTCGATAAGCAATCTGGAACGTTTGCATAATATATTGTTATGGCACACCCTTCAAACCGCGATCATCTTGAAAATTTTAAGAAATCGTTCATTAAAGTAAGAGATACTTAAATCTGAGACTTTTTCGAGGTGTGGAAAATGTAAAAGTTATATCTTCTCGATTATCTTAGGTTTTAATGTTGGCTTCGTGTATTTTTATGGCCCACTCCTGAGCCAAGCTCTTTTCGATACTATCTTAAAGCAATCGCGCATTAAAGTAAGAAATACTCGATTCGTCGGTTGTTCTTGAGTACAGAAAGAATTTAGGAATAACATCTCTGAGAAATCCATTTCGTGGGTAAGGCAAGTTATTCTATGAGATTTTTAAGTTTATCTTAAAAACGTCATAACTTCGTCGGGGATTGTATTTGCGCCCAATATGGGGACATACTTGTCACCTGTCACATCATGGCTGGCTAATCGTGGGTGCACAAGTACCTATCTATGTCTACCTCCTCGGGTTATTAAATAGGCGTGACCATATCTTTTTAAAACCATAACAACAATTCTTCAACACTTACATGAATAATTACAAAAATCAAGTTGAAAAATAGTTAATCTACAGATCATTGTTCAAGAAACTTTATAAATTTAGCTGATAATGTTCTTTTGGCTATTGTTAACATATATTCAATTTCTCGATTGATAAATAAGCTAAAAAGATCTATTATACCGCTTAATGGGGACAGAATTACGTAATAAGAACCTGAATGTAATCATATCTATATTTTAATTTATCTTAAAAAAATGCCAAAATATTGTGATAACGAAAAAAAAATCTTATTAATACCCCTATATTTGATTTGTTTAGTAGGAATCCCAGGACTAGCCCTTCTACCTATAATCTTCATCATTAGTCCAGTTCAGTGATATCATCATAAATAAGAGTTTCCAGTTGGTATACCTAAGAGTCACGTCTATTAGAAAGTATTAAAATTATTCTGCTGCAGCTGACAAATGACTTTGAATGCTTGATATTATTAGATGCATATTATTAGCTTTCAAATAAAAAAATCGCTTCAAAATGCTTAGAAACTCTTGACATACATGAATTACACACGTGTTAAGAATCACTTGCTTTTAGCGATATAATATGAATTGGAATTTTGATGAGCAGTCTGGAACTTTTGCATAATATATGATTATAGCACACCCTTAAACTATAGTCTCTTAGATAATACCTTTAATAAATCTTTAACTAAATTAGGTAACTAGGTATAGTTCTTAAGTCGTTCTAAGGCGTGGAAGAGTAAAGTTCAAAGATTAGCTTCGTAACATTAAGTTTAGGGTCAGCTTTATAAAGAAAATGTCATGTGTTACTTGTTACATAATGGAGTTTTATCATAAAAATGGTTAATCTTAATTGATAGAGCTATGTGAGATATTGATTAGGCATATAATTTTTTACTTATTAAATAAAGCTCTTGAAATACAAAAGTGAACTAACGTAATGATAGCAAAAATAGCTAAAGCGGTGATGCCAGTTCTGACGAGTCGTTGCGAAACTACCACCTACTTCGAAATCAGTCTAAATTATATGACTGGAATGTTCAAGTTATTTAATTCTGCAAATTATTCCACTAGTGCGCGGTGGAGTCGTCACGTCCCTAACCCATAATTTAAATGAATAATAGAAGTGACACGAAGCACTTGGTCTAACAGGATCTAATATTAATTGGAATTTTGATAAGCAATCTGGAACGTTTGCATAATATATGATTATGTCACACCCTTCAATAATGCTCTTTGATTATTTAATAGAAAAGGTATACTCCAATCAAATACGTACTTAGCTTCTTCTGTGAGTTTTAAGAAGTTTTGAAATAATTATCATTATGTACAATCTCTGTAATTTGACATTTCGTGAAAGAACAAGGACACACTCTTAAAATTTCGTTTTTATAATATTAGTAGAAAAACTATAGTAGAATTATGTGGAAACCCGTCTACTTATTTATCTTTCACAAAAATATTATGTTCACGCGAAGTCCCTTGCAGGGTTGACAGAGCTTCCTTCACCTTTACTACTCTTCATACAAAGACGCTGGCTTTTGGAGGCTCTTGACACCGCCCTCGTAAAATACACGACGTCGTAAAATATCAATATTTGCTGTTTAATCTGTAAAAAATATAATAAACTCAGTATTGACTACAATTTCTGCTGTTTCTATGAAGATATTAGCAAAGTCATCCCTTTGTTCGCTGCGATGACACATCAAAATAAAGATTTATGGTATTGGTACATAATAGTAGTTCCAGTTAACGATACCGAGTATTACTTGTACTTTGACAGTTGTTGATGGATAAATATTAAATATGATATTATTATTTCTAAAATAAGAGTAGCCAAAACCGTTCCTTATTACATCATCTCCCAGAGAAAGCCCCGTCAAATTCGGTTCCACCATATTAGAGATTAGCGGACACAAACAGACGGACAGAAAAATATAAAAAATGTAAAATCACTCGGTAACGGTGTAACTGAAATTCTGTTCCTATGGATCGTAGGGAGTAAAAAATTGATCTAAAGGTCTTATGTTTAACAAAAACTACAGTTTTCATCGAAGGTAAAATCAATTTTCGGTTGGATTGGAAAGTTTTTTAGTTTTTTTTTATTTTTTACTAAAAACTCTAAAACAGAAAAGAACTAATGTGCGAAGCTTGTTCGTCCAGGAGCTATTAAATTAAATAGGTACTCACATAAATACGTAAATAAATCACAGATATCAATCTGGTTAAGTATGGAATCGAACTTCATGAACGTTTGGTTACAATAAACGTCAATGTCAAAATTAGTCGAGTTTCTGTTCCTTTACAGTATGCGCAAAAAATTTAAACAAGGTTTTCTTTTTGTAAATATTTTTTTTAGTTAATATTTCAAAAACAGCAATAAATTTATATGGGAGCACCTCTGAAATTTAACCTATCATTATGACAAAGGTAAACCAGTAGATACATGGATATTCTGATGGTTAGATAATATTTTTCTAAAAGTGTCATACCTATGAACAAGATACATTTAGTAAATACGGACCTAGTGATTTACCATTATTTTGCTCGGGCAATCTACAACGAACACACTCTTTCACAATTTTATATTATATTCATTTCATTATTTGGATAACCCGCACAAACGACGCGAACATGAAGTCCGACACAAAAGCCAACACATAAAAATGTTTTGTCCAGTAAATCCGTGTCTGTTATAAATTTACAATAACCGTCGGATGAGAAAGCTGTATTTATTAAAATAATGACCAAAATGCAAAACATAAAATTTTGGCATGTTACTAGAAGATGTCCGCGGTTTTACCTATCTACACAATGTAACAATAAATACTTTTTATCCAAAATGAAGTTAGCGGATCATGACGTTTTTCTAAATTTTTTTCCTTAATCCTTACTAATTTTCCATTTTTCGACCGAAGTTACATGACTGATCACTACTGTCATCTTCTAATTTAGATGATTAGTGAACATACGCAATAAAAAACATTCCAGTCTCAGGTTGGCAACACAATATTAACATTGTTGCTGTTTACCATTTTATAGCCAAAACAGTGTAATATTGTATAACTTACAATTTGTTGTTTTGAAATAAAAATAAATCCTGGTTATTGATGACAAACGCAAATTTGCGACGCGGAAAACGAACCTTTATAAATTTGTATATATCTCACTCCACATCTTTTGCTACAACAGCATAGTAATTTACCGCATTTCCGAGATCAAGATCATTTCTTTTTTTTAACATCATATGAGTTTTGATTCATTCATAAGGACACCTATTTCAATTTCTTAGAATTATCAATAGCCTCTATAAATTGTTTGTATTTTGTGACATCAGGAAATTTGTTATTATTATTATTTATTTATGGGCAAGTTATAGCTAGTGGCCATTGTACCTTTTCTACTGTAAAATAATTTCTGGATTTTGGGTAAAACGGTGGCATCCTTACCTAACATCATCGAGAAAATACACGATACACTAATATCTTCATTAATACTTCATTTGTGCACTTTAACAGAACAACATTATACGAAATTCCACCAAAATTGGATAATTTTACTCAAAATGCACACAAAAGTCAATAATTATGAAAAAACTGCATCTATTTCTTCTTTCGATCCCGCCAAAACTCTCAGGAAATTTGTCTGCTTTCTAATGCAGTAAAAAATACAGGCAGCATATTAGTTCGATTTAATCTAAAAAGTATTCATTTGAAGACATTAATTTTCTTTTCTGCTATAATATTCAAGGGACAAACAACATGGAGCACCTCTATCATTACTACATGTTATATAATACAATGCTTTTGATGTCGCTTTGAACGTTGATATTTATTATTCAGACTAATTTGTATCGATAACACTTACTTAAAGTGACCGTGGCCTTATGTGTTTTAGTAACGTTATGTTATGGCATATCATCATTCTCTGAAACCTTTTCCCATTATTTGTGGTCGGCACCGAATGTATTCTTTCTCCATTCACTCCATCAGCAGTCAAATTAACAGACACACCCGTCATACACCTATCTTTCTTTACACATTCCATCCATATCTTCCTTTGCCTACCTCTACTCTTGTACCCTTCCAAATTCAAATCCAGCAATATCTTGTTCATATGCCCTTCATCCTTTTGCACCACATGACCACATCATCCTAGTCGTCTTTCTCTAATTTTTTCAATCACTGGTGCTATTTTCTTTTATTTCTACTAGAATTCATGCTGTTATGGTATATTATTTTATCTTAACTTTAATAAACGTTGTTGCCTAAAGAAGACGGAAGAATAGGGAAAGTGAAGCTTATTCTTTACGAAGTAATTTAAGTAAAGACAAAAGGGCAAAAGAAATAAATTACATGATAAAGAGCGGAGAGGATTTTAAAGTACAGATTGCTTCCCCAGTAAGAGATCCATCATTCCAAGTGTTAGGGTACGCGCTTACTACCACATTTGTATGTTTGTTGGTATTGTAGACTAATACACACTATACTAGCGAAAAATGGGAAAATTAATGGTACCTAATAGTTTTAATTCTTGTTTCTGACTACAACTTATGTTGTTTAATGGATACGACAGCAAACATATATGGCCTATAGACACCATGAATGTTGTATATGCTTCATTGTGTTTAGTCTCGCTCTTAGAATTTGAACTTTAATCCATCCTGTTAATAAGTACATTGATGATTAAAAATGGTTTGTGGGGAAAAAAAACAAAGATTTATGTATATATATTTCTTGAATTTTTACCAATTTTTTATGATAATTTCGAAATTTAATTTATTTTCGCTTTGTGTTACGGTCGCTCTTATACCCTCCGTTTTGGCATGTGTCGGAGGATGTTGCCGCTTAAACAAAGGAGAATCGTACGTCTTACACTAATATATGTACTGACACTATCTAAATGAATGGACTTTACATACAAATATATCTTCCCACCAAGTCAGGTAGTAGGAGAATATCGAGTGCCAAGTGATACAATACTTCCTTAGCTTCTTCCACATTTGTTACTCTTTTCACACAATCACACCCTTTCAAAGATTCTTGACACCAACCTCGGATAACTCACTTAATCTCATATAAATATTATAAGCTCTTTATATGTTATTTTAAATGATTAATCGTGTTGTGATTGTTTACACTAACGAAATTGGGCAAATAATAAAGTATGTTATGTGATAATATTTTATTGTTCATTGGCGCCATTCGTGTATGATATATCAGTCGTGTGTGGACACGGGCCTTGGAGACGGAAATAGATTGCATCAGGGCAGGATCGATTTCTTTAGAATTTATTGTGTTATTCTGTTTAGTTTACCGATAGTAATTAGGCATAGTTTATTACTTTGCTGGAAGTAGTTAGCGGCTATGTTTATTAAAAATAGTCGCCAAGCAAGGATCATTTGGCTCAATAATACTAATACGAGTAAACACCCGCACAAAAATTACACAAATTGACCGAACCAAAAAAAAATATGATAGACTATATGTTAGTATATTTGTGGAGTAACGTTCGGAGACTGCATTCGTAATAGTGTGATCAGAGAAAGAGTGGGATTGAAAGAAGGTGTTGGTGTGAAAATGAGAAAGGGCATGCTCCAAAGATTCGGCCGGTCATACAGAAATAATGAAAGATGAAAGATTGATAAAACAGATATACAATGCGAAAGTGGATGGATTAGGTACCCGGAGAGACCTTGGTTGACATTCCACGACCAAATAGCTCGAGTATTATCTGAGGGTGGTGTTAAAAATTTCCAAAATTGACGTGTTTATGTATGTGTTAACCGGAGTATGAAGAGATCTATGAACGTGGAAGAAGCTGGGCAAGTGTGCAAGGATCGTGACACTTGGCACTCGATTTATGTCTCAAACGTGGCGTGAAGATATATATGCATGCATGAGTATGTTAGTTTCATGGGTTAGTAAATTAAAATACCTATATAGAATCTATATTATAGATACTGAAAGTATATTATACTAAGCACCCAGACTTGAAAATGGCAAATATGCATATTATTAAAGCCAAGTCAATTGAGACGCAATGTAAAAATGCACAACGCCATCTATTTTCAGATTTGTTACCAAATTTTAATCTATACAAATAAATTAAATTGGAGTGTCTGTATGTAATACTAAAATAACCGCTTTTTACAAAGTGCATATTATATATATTTACAAGGTACATATACCAAAATAACATTTCTTAGAATTTTTGTCTATCTGTCTGATTGTCTGCTTGTACCCGCTAATCTCTAGAATGCTTGGACCGATTTTGACGGCGACTTTACTGGCAAACTGATGTAACAAAGAAAAGCTTAGGCTACTTTTATTTTAGGAATTTGTTTCAGAAATGTGTAAAATAAAACAATTAAAGAAAAACGCAGACGAAGGCTCGCTTTAAGCTAAAATGTATACTTAAAGTTGCATCGCCGTCATATGTCTGAGTTATCAAGTCTAATATACAATTTTACTGGCTACCCAATACTATTAAGGCGATAGCAATAGATGAAGCCGTCATGCTATCGATGGTCTTAGTTGTTAAGACGTATTTAACTATCCACGACGTATGAGGAGGAAAATAAGCCTGGTAGTATTCGCCACACAAGAGACTTGGACCTACAAGAGAGAATATATTTGATAAAAACCATAAAATCTTAAATTAGAATACATAAGATCATTTTATGTAAAAACTCGTACAAATTAGAACTGTCTTACGTCCGAATCAATCTCATCAAAGAACATAATCCATAAGCGTCAACTTAAAGACAACGCTTGTTTTTAAACTGCCTGATTGAATTAGAAAATAATTTTGTGTTACAACAGTGAAGCAGACATAACCACATTTAATTAAACTGGATAAAGTCCTTTTATAAGTTTTGGAGCAGAGAACATAATAAAGGCACAACCCAAAAAAGTAATATTTTGTTGACGTTTAAAGACTCTGGAAACATCGCAACTTATTTTAAATAACATGCATATTATTTAGGTTATGATTGATATATTTATTAAAATTTGGGTTATTTCTCATGCTGCTAGCGTTAACCGGAGAGATTATCATTTTTCACCCTTACAGCAAATCAAAGTTTATAAACATTTTGACTTGGTCCCATGTATTACTGAGGGTGCAATCATATTTCATAAACATGACACAGATTTTTAACATTACTAGATTTTTATAATACAATTTGTCAAGCCTATGTGGTATTTCTGTACCGTCTCGGTCAGAATTTTTGATCTCATATTGTCAACGCTCGTCATTATCAAGTTCCGGTTTTTAAAGAGTAGTTGGTCAACTCAATTACTTAAGAGGCTTACCATCCCATATTATTTATTGACAGTGAATTGACAACACACTTTAAACAAGCTGTTTTCCCCATGTTCGTCCGGGTTCTGTTGTAGAATAGGCTAACTGCCTTCCACCCAGGCAGCTCGTAGGAGGCGAGCACTGGTTCTATCGTCACCAACACCCTGACATTGACTAAGTGGTAGAATCTTGCAACGGCTCGCCCGGATTGGTACCACCACCTTACCTATTCTTGCCACAATAGCGTCAGTGCTTGCCATTGTCGTGTTCTGGTTTGGAGGGTAGGGTAGCTGGTAAACTTACTCTCGCAAGAGGCTTACCATACCAGCCTCAGGTTGGCAACACACCATTTTCACCTTTGGTGTCTATAGGCGACGTGTATTTCTTACCATCAGGAAATCCGTCAGCTTGTTTGCCTTCCATTATCATAAGAAAAAACATCTTAAGGGTCTACAGGCAAAGTGTATTTCACACTATCTAGAAACTAGTCTGTTATAATTTACTATGTTATAGGGATTGATTTATGTGTCAACCTATAGGAAACTGTAAGAGCAAACCTATTGGGCTAGAAGCATGTAGTTTCCCACATGTAAACCTCTATGACGATTGCATACACTGAGAAGAGTTTTTACAAAATTCAATGATAAATTGTGTTACCTATTTCAAATTCAATCTTTTTTACGAAAATTTGTAAGTATATAACTTCAACACGGGTGTAACCGGTCATTATTACAATATAACAGATTATATAACGCGTTATTCTTGCGCAACCGATAACGAAATTATTGAATTCTTACTCATCCCGTTATTGTTGTTGACTGTTGTTGGAGGTTGTCGCTACTCGGACTACGATTTTATACCTTTTCCCAATTGAAATAATATCAATATAAGAGTAAGAGAGGTAAAAAAAAGCTCGTCGCTTCTCTGACTGCAATTTTATACGTTTTGCTAACTAATAGCTAATAATTTAATAACCGTTATTGCCACCTCTAGTGACAAATGGCAAGTCTGTCACCATATCGGTCACAAATTCATCCAAGGCCGCGTCATTCTTTTTTAGATAAACTGGAAAAACTCATAGATCATGTTGCCCTACATGACAGATGAACCCAGGATGTCATGCGTGCTTGTTAGGATACTTACTACACTCAAGCACACATTATGCGACTTTAAACAATTGTAATTAATATAACTGTTACAACTGTTAAAAAATAATCATTATTTATTACTATATTATATTAGCTCAGACTAAATATGACTGAGTGATTAATTGCAAATTGTTCTCCCAGATGTCGCCATTTTACTCCCGTGATGCTGGAACAGTAGGCTATAATGCTTTACCGTTTCTTACTCAAAGAAAACAAAATGGCTAAAGTTTTATTACAAACCGAAATATTGAATCTTCATCTTTGTGCTTGCGGATATCTCGCGAGCTAATGGCAGCTCGCGCTGCATGTAATAAGTGGAGCTTATTGCAGATTAAGAGCTAACCGTACTCAATTATGTCTTCTCTCTACTAATGCTCAGAAAAAAAACACTTAGCGTCATTATTTACTGCCGTTTTGGACCACTAATGACGTATTCGGGGAACGTGAGCTCCTCACAGCCCGCGCAGTAGAGTGCTCTAATCACTTTAAGCTTAAAAGCTTGATTTAAGCTTTATATATCGTTTTAATTCTACCCTTACAATTATTTGTCATAATTAATTAACAAATAATTCTCATTTTAAGACGCCTATGAATGTTATTCACTATTCTACAGATTTATTATATGGATAGATAGTTAAAGATTAGCTCTTAGCATATTAATGATTGATATAAAAAACAATATTAATAGTTTCAAAGAGCTGTCAAAGAGTTGGTAGTTTCAAAGATATGAGTAAACGATAGATAGCTTCAGAACAAATTTCCTTTTACTTTTTGGTAGATGTCTACTGTACATCTATAATATATACTTTATTATTTCTCCAAGATTAGCAATATAAATCACTTGGAAAAAATAAATGAAACTTAAAAACTTATAATTAAGAACCTTTTCGAAGCGAGTAATTTAGAAGTGTAGGTAGAATTAATAAAATAAAGTTATTACTTTGGTTTCGTTAGTTAAGGACCTTTACACACAATGTTCATAATTGTTTAATTTTCATCTTTTGTATTTAATAAAATAAACTTAACGTAAATTTAATACTAAGCATTTTTTATGTATACTAAGTTAAAAAATTATAAGATTTACAATTTTGGAATAATTGTTTCTTTTTTTTTCAATTAAAAACATGTATTGTGTATATACGATAAATGTTAATGTTTTATAAATTTATATTTTGTATGTATTTATTAACTTTTTTTATAGTAAAACAATTATTTTAAGCTTCAATTTAAAAATGATTATATTTACAGTAGTAAAAGCGTCCAGAAAAAAGTGTTTTTTTATCCTGCTCTGATTTTTTTGATCCTTTCTACACACGCTACGAAACATCGTTCGGGAACGTTTTTTTCCCGTGTTGGTCCGGGGCCTCTGTGTAGAATAGACAAAGAGCCTTCCTTCCAGGCAGTTTGTTAGAGGCGAGCATAGGTTAACTGGCTCACTACCAACATTACCACTGGTGGTAAAGAGCTGTGCAGCAGGGTAGGGATCCACGTTTTGCTTATTCCTGCCGCCAAAATGATATTGTTGTGTTCCGGCCTGGAGGGTAGAGTAGCCGGCAGACTTGCACATAAGGTCTAACTGCCCGACCACAGGACAGAGTTGTACCTACAACATGGACCATGGCAGGCCACAGTTGTCTCTTACAATCAGGAGACCCGCGTGCCTGTTCGCTATCTTATCCCATAAAAAAAGTATGAAAAATATCGTTGTGGCCGTATAATAAAAGGGGTAGGCCGATGATATTAGATTTCATGATGATTTCATGATGATGATGATAGCAAGTAAATCGAACACAAATCCTACCTCGGGCAACTTAGTTTTTGAGATAATCTCAAAAAACTCATAGAACCCTACCTAATCCCTACCCGGGAACCGCGACTTTGTAATTCAAAGTCTAATATTGACTAGGTACGCTCTATCAGAGAGACGATGAAGTTGTAAAGAAATAATTCCTCCACTTCTGTCAATCTAGACTATTCAATTGACGATCTCGTATCGTTAAAACAACATTAATATTTCTTCCCAAAATATAGTGCTGATTGTAATCTTCCAGTTTGGAAGGTATCGCATATATACTAGAACACACACCCCGATGTGATAGATGGCAAACCTATCGCCATTTCGGGCACATTCTTATCTGGAACACTGCAATGCTTACTCAGAATAATCTGAAAAATACTTAAAAAGTTTCCCGACCTAGGAATTGAACCCGAGACCCTACGCGGCTAAATTAACAGGTGACAGCCGTACCACAGAGACATTATTCACGTATTCAAATTCGGCGAATTGACGAAATCCTTTCTGATACAATTGTTTTATATTCGCCTTGGACGCTAGTTGTCTAACCCGTATAACTAAGTGCAGCTACAGAAACTATGTATTACCGGAGACACATTGACTATGCAAAACTACTTAGAGGACATATTAACAAAGTTACCCGGAGGGTGTGACTTACTTTGAGTATTACATGGAGTCCCAATTGGGCAAAAGTAGGAGAGCGTCTTACATGAATAATAAAATACATATACTGCCCGTCATGAGAAGCTGTAATTTTTGTAAACAAACTTCTTTTACCGAGTAAATATTTTTACTGCGTGACAATAATGAACTGACCATATTCAATTGAAAAAAAAAAATATACGGGTTATGTGAAAGTAATAACCATTTTAATTTAGTCTAATATGGATGGATTTTGTTATTATTGTTAATTTTGTTATTTTTTCGTTATTATTTTGTTATTGATGTTAATTTTGTTGACTGTTTCCTTAATTTTATCGTTTTTGTTATTTGTTATTGTGTATTTACGTATAATGGAATAGATGAATAATAATATCATTATTATTTTTTTACGGATTCTTGCAGCAATTCCTTTACTAATACTTTATTAAATATTTAAAAAAATAAATATTTTTTTCCTTTTACCCAAATGTTAGCAACTTCTGAAAGTTTGTTTACATAATGTATACCTTCTCGTGACAGATAGTATAGACATAAGCTTCTTCTTCTTTCTAGCGAAATCACATTCAATATCAAATGAAATGGAGGTTGCTTACTTATCTAGGGGATTTTTACATAGAGGAACTGCCACCTAATCTGGAAGTGAAAATTTCAACTGTCTATCTATCACGGTTGATGTAGCCAGGTGAAATACAGACTGACAGGCAAGAAAAAAAGCGAAATCTTAATAATAAAATGTCGTTTTTACCCTTTGGGTACAGAAACATAATAAAAACGAAACGCCAAAACACAAATGTCTGAAGCGGCGAAACTTAAATCACATTTTTTTATCGTCGCAAAAGCACAAGAAAGGCTATAGAGAGAAAAAAATGTAGTAAAAAGAACACTTATATAAACTGTTCTTAGGTGTCAGTATCAAGCGGTAAGAAGTTCGCCGGGCCTAGTAACTAATAGAAAAACTACATTTGGCAACCCTATCTGGTATTACTTGCCGGCTGCGGTACTAGTATCAAAGTTTACGGAACTTTGTAGCAGTTTGTCGAGCGATAAATCTAATTAAAGGCATTACTCGAACATGTGTTCACTTTAGGGTTGCCAAACATTTTATTGCCCTCTTATAAGTTACAGAACAATATGTTTACGTGAAAGTTTATAAAGATATAAAAATTTAAAGGATAAACTTTGCACGTTGCGAATTATATAAGGCAAACTTCTACAATTAGATTGAGGAAATGGTCAAACTTAGGAATAGGTGAAATCGACCATTTACGAACAAAACAAATACAACAAATATTGGAGTAAATAGGATTATAAAAAATTACTATAATTTTATTTCTGCTTTTGATTAGAGTTGGCTTTTAGGTAAAGACATTAACGACATTAAAAATTATATAATGTGACTGGTGACAAGTCAGTCGTTATATCAGGGATGGGTTATCCCACCCGGGAATCCAATCCGAAACCACATGCATCAAAGTTGGACACAGAGGCGAAAAAGTTCCTAGTGATTTAATAATCAAAAATTGTCAGTGAACTAAGGTCCATATCATTCCCGAGCAAATACATGTCAATGGTGTACCCCTTGAACTTATCCAGGAGTATATTTACAACTTTGAGGGTGAAATCTCTGGGTGAATCGGCTAGGCAGCTTGGCTTGGCAGCACTTGGGAAATTGAGTCACGTCTTTGAATCAACTCTGACACAATGCCTAAAGACCAAAGTGTTCAACTAATGTGTCCTACTTATTTCTTACAGCGTTGAAACGTGGACCATGACTGTTAAACTGGCCCACTGACTGCATGTCACTCAGCGGGCCATATTATAAAGGTCTTACTATGCTTGGGATCTCGCTTTAGGACAAGGTCAGGAACGAGATTGTCCGGCAAACCGGCGTGTTTGTATGAAAAATTAATGAACGTGGAGGAAGCTAAGCAAGTGTGCAGAGATCATGAGACTTGGCACTCCCTGCTCACTGCTTACCTAGTGTGAAGATGTGTATGTGTGTGTGTACCACGTAACAAGCATAAAGTACGATTGATTATGTTGATGAGTAAAATAGCAATCGTTGGTGTTTCAATTTCTTGATGTTTAAATAATAGCCATATCACTAATACGATTTTTACCGGATTATTAAAAGTACCTTCACGCCTATTATCCCCGAAGGGGTAAGCAGAGGTGTGCTAGTATATCCACGACTCCTAAGTCCAGAGATAAACCAGAACACACCCACGATTAGCCAAGGTACTAGGGCCCTGATGTGATAGGTGGCAAGCCTATCGCCACTTCGGGCACA
>DVZL01001922.1:0-16420 GCA_018236625.1 Lasaia peninsularis
CAGATGGATTTCCTGATGGTAAGAAATACACGTCGCCTATAGATACCAAAGGTGGAAATGGTGCGTTGCCAACCTGAGGTTGGGATGGTAAACCTCTTGCATACCCTTCTTTATTAGCCGGTTAAAAAGTAGCTATTTTTATGTAGACGCTATCTCGTTGTAAAATTTCATCCAAATCCATCAAGTAGTTTTTTCGTGAAAGTGTGATAAACATTCATACACACATCAACACAATCTTTCGAATTTATAATATTAGGTGGATTTAAAAGTCGTCATTTCTTAGTTTTCTGTCTAAGTGACAGTACTTAAATATAGATTGGAGTGTTGACGTGGCCTCAGTTTAAAATACATCAAGAAGCAAAGCTTTTATGATATAGCCCAGGGCACTGAATATTAATATACGCTTTTTTGTATCGTTTCATAATTTATGGGAGAGAAAAAATCTGGTAAAGTTATAAAAATAAAGATCCAAAAAACATTGAAAAGTTGCACTCAAGGGAATTTGTCTGGGTGTTTGATTTCTGAACAATCATCAGTCTTAGTTCTTTGTGACTTTTTTTATGGACACAGTTTCCACTTTCTACCTCAATAAATCGAAATACTTTTAATTTATCAACACAACCTATTTAAACACCACTTATTTATACATAGAAACTTATTTTGATTAATATGATAATTAGTACATAGCATTTTATCAATTGATTTATTTACTTCTACTACTGTGCACATTTTTTTGCGAAAATAAAGATATTGAGAAAATTTTGACTTTTTAAATAATTAATATAAACTAATTGAATGAGTTCGTCTCTGCAGTCGAGAGCACTCGGTGTCCGAAATTGAAAACACTTATAAAACAAGTTGCCTGTTAATAGAACCCAGGACGTTGTGCGGCAAAGTCAAACAAAGACACGACAAACAGTTAGACCACAAATGTAATCGACAGTTTTGCTGCATTTAAATTAATAAATACACTGCTACATATAATTCATTCTTAATATAAACTGTGTTGGTTTTATTATAATATGAGATATTCCTACTAGTTTTTCTCATGCGTTGACTCTCAGCTTTTACTTTTGTTTGTCAAGAAACACTTCGAGAAATGAGACTTGCAATAAAGAAATAACGCAGCTTTGCATTCAGCAATAAAAATTGGACATGTGAACTACATTTGTCGACACCTAACTCTATGGATGTCTGAGGCTGTAATTTTTTCATCTCTGTTTACATAGAAATAAAAACAAATAAATATAACTGTATATCACATCTTTTCCGTCTTTCTAATCTTAATATATAAATGTTTCGAGTCACAGTGCTAGTTGCTATACTCCTTCGAAACGGCTTAACCGATTTTGACGAAACTCTACACTTGGTATGTTTTAGAATAGGTTGCAATGTATTACCATAACCATACCATTGTTGCATACCCCAAAGTAATAAACGTGTTTTTTTGGACAAAATAGTTTTACTAAGTTTTTTAAATTTAATAATGTGGCATTAAAAATATATACAGCCCAAAATTTTATCTCTTCTATGAACTGCCGCTATCTCTAGAAAAAAAATGGCAAATAAACCTTTCCGGGTCAGAAATTTTAATATAAAAAAACAAGAGTGATTTCAATGCACGGGCTAAAGACTTAGGACTAGAAATTTAAAGATTTTCACGAAAAATCATACAACAGCAAGGCAACCGTAGTTATAAACATTATAAGTATATAATATAGTTGTACATAGGTACCTATAGTATTTTAATTTTGTAAAGGTTTTAGCCGATCTCGCGTAGTCAACATTTTCAGGGCTATATTTTATCGAAACATTTTACAACAGAAACAATCTACATAAATGTTATGTTCTTTCCACTGTCAGCTCTTAAAGGAATTTTAATGTATATTTAATGGTTAATTAAATTATGTGTTAATACAATAAAATATATATTACTTATAACGAATGTTGTATTACAAGTCACATTAATCACAAGCCAGACTGCCTTATTCATTAATTAAAATTTAATAAAATTGCAAGCGTTGCTTCAATTGTATTGAATTTGGTGTATCATTATTTATTATATATCCTGGTTATTTGTATTTGCAAAAAGTTTACAGAGCAACTATAATAATAATTTTAAACCAAATATAATAAGTTAAAATAAAATAAAAAATATAAGGACGACCTAGACTTCGGAGATGCGGTAAGTTATCATGCTTTTGCAGCCGAGTTTGGTTGACAACTGACATGGTTGAGCAAAATCGAGTCTGTTCTCATTAGCGGAAATCTACTTTAGTCTAATAGCAGAGTCAAAGTTAAGAAAATACGGACTCAAAAACCGCAGATGTATCTAAAATATGTTTTAATATGCCTTGGATTACGGTTTTTTTTAATATTTCGCCAATCGAATACAAAGTATTCTCTCCTATCGGAAATCCTATACTACTAAAATAATAATCGTTGTTATGTATATTTGATTTCCAATGCAAATATCAGATTTCGATTGAGGGTAGTTTTATGTAAACAAAACTTATGTGTATTGGAATTAATA
The DNA here is from genome assembly GCA_018236625.1 of Lasaia peninsularis. Classification (NCBI taxonomy): domain Eukaryota; kingdom Metazoa; phylum Arthropoda; class Insecta; order Lepidoptera; family Riodinidae; genus Lasaia; species Lasaia peninsularis. The sequence goes on from DVZL01001922.1 coordinate 2,534, forward strand.
TAATATCACTACATTTACATAGTTACCTATGTAAAATGTATAACAATAAAATGTAACTCATACAAATGTTAGAGGGTCGTTGATCTGCAATTTTGTTACAACGCTGGCTCTTGCTATATTTAATCAATGCTTCTTTGATATACTCTACCAGTATATCAATTTATGAATAATTAAACGCTGAAATATCGAAAGGACTGCGCAGATATTTGATACGATATAATCTTATAGATATTTTCACCTTAGTTACAATTAAATATATAATTTTTTTGCGGTAATATAACGATCCTTTCGCTTATTGGTATATTGTTGTAGTATGTTAGACTTACGTCAAAAGCCAATAACGATCTCGACCAATCAAATGATAGAATTTCAAATTGTCTGCTGTTTGATTGGTCGAAGGCTTTCTTCGGTTGATAACTTCCAATTTTTCTAAATGCGACCAAACTCGGCTAGATTATACAACTAGCGCAATCAATCAACCACGCGGTTGGGTTTTTTATAGTTGAGTCCGGTTTCTTGTCACTGTAATGTAAATGCTTGCTATTGTTGTATTCTAATGTGGAGGATAAGGTATATATAATATACTCGATAACCTTAGTTACTTACCATATCAACCTTGGAAAAGCACCGTTATCATCTTTAGTGACTATTCCATCAGGAAATCCGTGCACGCTCACGGCTATAAAAAACCATGTCACTAGTTAACTCTTAGCTTTCGGTGTTAGCCAAACTCTTCATCTGTCAACGCTTCGTCAGTCGACACAGCATAGTTGTCCAGAAACGTTACCCAATAATTATTGTTCTCATCGTCATACAAGCTTAGTATTTTATTGAATTACTAGTTCTGACCCGTGTTTTTTTTCGCGATATTACCATTAGGTACCCTTTTCCTGTAATCAGATATGTCTCCGCCATTTTTAATCTATTTTTTGTCTTACAAATCAAAAAGTAGATTAAAATTAATCTATTACTGTACTTTTCCCCATTATTTAATTTAAAATTTTGCTGTTTACTTGAATCATTATGTGAACAAATCCTAAGTCCCTATAACTTCTCCTAATCATTTTTATCTTTTAGACCCGGCGAATTTCGGACCACAAAAATCGTAAAAAAATATCCAGCCGTTCGTGAGGTAATGGTGTGGCTGACATAGCTTTGTATTATTAATAGCTTTCTGTATAGTATGTGTAAGCGTATCTTTCCTCCTCCATTCCTCAGTATCGTGGTTCTGTCCCAGCGCCACGAACGCCTGGCACCGCAAGTTCTGCGTGACATGCTGACAACATAGCCATTACAAAAATATATTGGCAACTGATGTAACGTTATTCTTTGAGGTCACTCGCAAATAACTGTCGCAAACGGCACAGTAAACTGTACTTAAACATATTACCACTATTTAAAGGATAAGCTTGATGTTTCATCAAAATTGATCTAGTGGAAATGGATATATTAGTACTCAGGGTTCATGAGTTTGTTCGTGTTAAAAGAAAAGTGACGTCATCAATCTAACGACGTTTTCGACCAATCGAAACGTAAAATTCAAATTGTCTTCTATTCAATAGGTCGGACGCGTTGCTCGGTTGACACGTCATTTTTTTGTTAACGTTGACAAAGTATAGTGATTACAATAATTATAGTAATTATTAGCTGATGGTATGAAACAAGACTGGTATTATATGGGATACACTAATACTTTTAAACTATGTTTTAGCTTAAGAAGTAGGGAGGTAATTTGGCACAAGTCTTGTTTACTTTTCGGTAAAAAAAATCAGTTCGGATATGTTATATTATCTCATAAAGTCCACGTATTAGTTTATTTAAAAAACTAATATAAAAATAGTCTTTGCTAATTTTTTCATATTAATTTCTTCTTTCTGACACCCGAAAGACCCACTTCCCAAAAGCCCAAATCTTTAGTTACAAAAATAAGAGTTAGGTAACATATCAATATATTCCTTACAAAATAAAATACGACATAGTAGTTTCTCACAAGAACTAATCAGACTATTAAAGTAATCACAAACCATACGAGTTCACAAAGCACACAGTTTAGGCATTTCTCGGAAGAAAGCCGTATACAACACGGGGATTCCCCGAACTTGTCAAATAGAGGAATCGATAAATAATCTGTATATAGAAGGAATTCGTATCAGTTACACCATTTATAACTCAATAACGTCTGGACAATTTTTAGTGATGTTTGTGTTATTTGGTCTTCATCCGCAATAGATTAATTATAGGAGTTAAAACATTTGAAAAATTAAAATAAAAATATTCACAAAGCACCCGCTCTACGAAGTTCGCCGGGACAGCTAGTAATAAATATTATATCCATAGTATGTATCAATTATAATTTAAGTGGTTTTCATTACTTATTTCTACAACCTTAACGTCTGTGCTTATCACTGTCATGTTCAGCATTTACTAAAGTTTGTTCTGTGAGTTTTTTGATTTTTTCTGAAAAATATAACATCCACTAGTATTGGAACTGTGCTTGATGTGATGAAAAACTTACCAACTATCCATAATGGGACCTACAATCGTAGGCTAATCGTCGGTGCATAAATATGTACCATTGTTTACCCTTTCGGGATAAGAGTTTCCCGATATTTACTTACTGAGATCGGTTTTACCAACTATTACCAAATTTGGTGTTTAAAAGCAACTATTTCTATCCATCATGAAGTCTGCTTGGTCAAAAAAACACACCTAATTGATTTGTCCGTAAATATAAACTGTGCAAATGCAGAGTTGGGTTAGATTACTTTGCCGAACTTGGCCGCTTGCCTTGGTTTTATAATTACGACACGATTTTAAGGGACCGTTTCCTAATGCTATTTATAATGTCGCCAGTGAACCGTTAAGCGGTCAGCTTCAACTCAGATCACCATCAGATAGAGGACAGGGGCGTAATCAATTATTTAGAGATATAGCCTTGATATTTGTTAGGAACATTTCTTTTCTGGTGGTTTTTTTCTGATATGACGACGGAGTTGCCAAATCATGGGACCTAATATCGTCAGCGAATCGTGGGTGAATATGTACCTCTGCGTGCCCTTTCGGGAATATGGGTGCGATGATTTTTAATTATAGTTATTGTTTTTGTATGTGTATTGAAGAGGCAGGAAATTGCTCCTCAAAACTTCTTATATAAACTGGTTCCTGCGTGAGAACTAAACAACTAATTCGCGGACGAAGTCATTCTAGTTTAAATTCAAAACATAATTTTAACTGCAGCAAAACTGCAAAATAGTCAATTTCTATTTCAATATTATGTCGGCTAAGTGAATAAAATAGGCGTTATTAGTACATCATTTCTTCTCCCCGTGTTGATTCGAGCCCTCTGTGTAAAATAGACCTTCCTGCCGGGTTGGTCATAAAGGGTGAGCATGGGTTAACTAGGTCGCTTCCAAAATGACTACTGGTGGTAATGAAATGAAATGGAGGTAGAGTGCTGTGTAGTAATTTATAAATTTAAAACAATAAGGTTTAAAAAGTAACTTTTATTCGTTATTCCTTATATTTCAAAGAGACAATCTGTCTTTCTCGTCTATGATGTTTTAGACAACGCTTGTCACTAACCAGCAGGAGAGCCGTGTGTTTTCTGTCTTATCACAAAAAGAACTGGGGCAACAAACCCAGTACGGACAAAATGAAAGATGAGCGACATTAAACTATAATTCCATATTAGAACACTGAATAAGGTTCAGTTTTTATTTTTTTAGAATTTAATTGAGTTTTTATTATTTAATAAAATGATTTTTAACATATTTTTTGCTAAATGACAATCTGACCTAGTTTCGCTTTTATAAATTCTGTAGAGCTAATTGGCATAGTCTCAGTCATCATCTGAACAAACGGTGACTTTATGCTAGATTATGTAAGATATAAAATTTAAAAAATTTTTTCCTCTGTTATTTCAAAAACTTTTTCTGATATTTTAGCCGCGAGTATATATTGTCTTGGCCGTTTCCAATTTGTTGAAGCGGATTAAAATTATAACGCGTCAAATGTACATGCTGTAAAATGCACATAACATGGGCCTGAACTTATTTTAACAACTTCAAAAAGAGGAGATTATGAATTAATCTATTTGGTTTTGTTTTGTCAATGTCAAAATGTCTCCTTCAATTCCAAAGGGATTTTGATTATAATTCTTGTATAAGATAGATAATATTTCAGATGTGGTTTCATTTACATTTATAGCAAAATTTAACTATGTTTTAAGTTTAATTTATAGTTAACTGCGAAAGTTAAAAAACCTTTAAGAGTAGCCTAAGTTACTTATTATTATATCAGATGTCTGCCACCGAGTCTCCCGTCAAAATTGGTTCAGTTTCCAGGGATTAGCTAGAATAAACAGACAGAGAAACAAAAAACTGTAAAAAATGTTTCTTTGGTATTTGTACCTTGTACACGTACATATTATGCATTTAATAAAAAGCGATTATTATAATATTACAAACAGACTCATCAATTTTATTAGCGTATAATATATAACTATATAAGAACACTTGAGTTGAAGACAAATCTAACAATTTCTCAACCGTAAAAAGCAGATAAGAAGATATAAAGCGAAATACATGGTACACAAAGTACATACGTTTGTAAATATACGCGCGACGTACACTCTGCAGCTAGGTAAAACTTTAATAGAGAACAGTATTAAGTTACACTGCATTGCAATCAACGTCCTATGAACACCTTAATGAAAGAAGTTACCGGTTTGATCGATGTGGATTTGCTGGCTTCGTTTTTAGGTCAGGCGCTGAAGGCATAATGCTCTCGCTGTTAGTCAATACGGTGTTTCATTATTTTCAAATATGCCATGGAAAGGGGCTATTTTGATTATTTTGCCGCAGTGGTGTAGTAGTTAAGGCTTCGAATTTCCATTCCGTTTGTCCAAGTTCGAACCCCGCCGTGTATCGATGAGTTTTTCTTAATTTATGCACATATTCTGATAGCCTGGGACGAAGAAAAAAAAATAGCCCCTATTTTGAAGAGTTCAAAATGGCACTTCGTTGAAAATGTATTTTTCAGTTGTTATTTATTCCTTTTTGTTTTTAACTGTTGACTTTTGCAAAGATAAAGTACCTACTAGATTTTTTAGATCCCAAATTTCAAAGAAATTATTTATGTTTTTGTTTGTGGTATTCTATTAAATTTATGTTCCTAGATTATTCCATTACTGCGGTATCATGATCAGCTTCATGATCAATATGGTGATCAGCATGATCAGTATTATGATAAATAGTTCATTCTCCAACTATAGCATTTTACATAGCGAACGAATACTTAGGCAGCCATTGGTATTTTATAAAATTGCATTATTCATGATTGTTCTAACTCACTGCAACGTGCTGGAGGTGAATGCGCTTTTTGCAAAAGTTCAGTGGACACATAATACCTAAGTTCATTTCATACTTCGTGACAAGAATACTGTTGCTTCTTGTCAATCTTATTATGAACGGTACTAAACTTGGCCACTTTGTGTTTGGAAGTTTTTAATTTTTTTCTTTATTCCAATTATACTGCCGAGACGTGGTCCTTTACTCAAAGCCTTATCCACAAGCTCAGGGTCGCTCAGCGAGCTATGGAGAGGACTGTGCTTGGTATTTCTCTACGAGATAGGATTTGCAACGATGAAATTCGTAGACTAACGAAGGTTACCGACATAGTTTTCAAAATTAGCCAACTGAAGTGGCAGGCCACTTCACACACACAATTTTTTGCAGATAAATCTAGAGCCGTTATATTTTTTATCAATAATGGTAAAGAAATATTTTCGTGTGCGTGTCCAAATTGCACTTGGCGATTTTGTAGGTTACCTAAATTATATTATTTTAATATATATAATTAATTTGTGTCATTTATTTTTGTTTTCAGGTAAGATTTTATATCAAACCCAGCTTTCAATGGTGAGCGTAATTTTTTATGCTTAGTTCGACTTAAATAATATTAGCACGCCCATAACCACGAAATGGTAGACAGAGGTACATATGCACCTACGGTAAACTGACGACATTAGGACAGGTGGCAAATTCATCGCCATATCGAGTTTCCTCACGATGTTTTCCTCCTCCGTAAGAGCACTTACCTATTGGACGCCCTGAGTGCTCTTAGTTAAGTTACTGAAGTTATAAAAACTCATTAGTACATAGCATGGTTTAAAACTGGACTACCGGAATAAAAGTCCAAAGCGCGTACCACTAAGCCGTAGAGGTTCTCAAAAACCTAGTTTATTACAGTCATGTTTCAAAGACAGAAGCAATATATACGGGGCTCCTATTAAAAGATCAAAAGTTTTACCATCGAAATAATACATCTAAGACAAGATTTAAAAAATGATCGGCCAAGCGGAACCGAGCCGGTTTTAAAAGTTATAAACAAAAAAGGCAAGAATACTAACATAGAACTTTAATTTAGAAAAAAAATAATTCTTTAACATAGAAAAGGGATTGCTTTTAGAATAATATTAAATTGTGTCAATATACAATGGACACATTTACAGTTAGACCAATTTATAGAAAAAGCCTTGACCTATAACACAACAATTTGGTAACTATTTCTTCATTAAACAATTTAGTACTCGTAATTTACAAACTTATTATATTTTTTATGTAAAACTCGTTCCGCCTCGATTGGTCAAATTTTTTAACTGCGGGTCATTTAGAGTTGGTAACTGTCTTAGGCTGGTACTAAAGATTTAAATATAAAACGCCTCTGTAATCGAGTGAATTCGGTGTCTAACCTTGATTCACGAGGTTCTGGTCTCGATTCCCGAGTAGGACTACTTGTTTTTATATTTTTTTAGTTAATTTATATTAGTTAGATATAATTAAATATATATTATATATACCACCAGTGGGGCTATTATCAAGACCATGGACTATAGAATGAAGAAATAACACAAATTGTCCCCCAATGTAAGTAAATTAAATGCTTGTGTTATGAGAATTAGACAACGATACTAATACATAGAAATACTTAAATTGATGCAAGAATAAATTTAATAAGCACCCGGACCCGGAAATACAAACATCGATGTTTATCACACAAATGTCTGTCCCCGTCGGGAATCAATAATCTTTGGAGTACGGTACTCAACACTACACGTTTTATCCCGTTTTTATAACAGATGATGTCGCGGTCAGCTGATCTAGTGAATTTTACGAGGACGTCAGTTTTTACACAGACATAGGCACAGAAAACATATAAATCGTTTTTTTCCAAATAGCTCACAATAATTGTACCAGAAAAAGAAAAATCTTACATTAAACAAAATGGTAAGGTAAAGGATCACTGATTCAGCATTATAGAAACTGCGACGCTAGTTTTCAGTCAGCGCCGCAATATGAAAGGAGTAGGGCTTTGTACACGTTTGTTACGTATCTAATTAAAATTAAAGACGTTTAACAATATATAATAAGAATGTGTTATAATTATTAACATAAAAAAAATTAAAAAAAACACCAAACAAAATAAAAAAAAACACAACAAAAACACAAATAATTTAGCCATCAAAAAAGGGGACACAGAGCGAACTCTGCAACCCAAAAGGGAAACTAGGTCCTATCTTAGATTAGCTGATATCTGTAATCCACACTTTCATTACTCATTAAATTTCATAATACTACTCCACCAAACATAATAATTTCAAACGATATCGCAATAAGTAATACAACTGAGACATGAGAGATAATTGAGTAATTTTCCCCAAAGAATATCCCGAGGTATTGGTGGTATTGAGATGATATTGCAATATCTGTTAAAATTATTATGTTCAGTGCAGTATTGCTAAGCCATTACGAATACGTCTGGAAAATCTAAACTTGCTTTGCGCTTGCTCCCTTTGTTTCTGTGACAGGTAATTTTCGAATACGAGGTCGATGCATGTTTTTTAATAGCAGAACGGTTTAATATCAGTTCACAAATTGAAACGTCAGTACCATTCATTTGTGTGAACCAACAAGTTTCTCAGTGAGACTACAAATGAAAATGAATGCCCTTTTTCAAGCGTCTATGAAAAACCTAGATGGGATTTCAACTGTTTTATAATTAAATGTCAAAAGGCTTACAAGTCTTGTTGAAGTGGTCGCTTTGATAGCTAAAATAGATCAGCAGGGTTAGTATGCTCAACATAGATACATCTCATAATAAGCATAGACAGTTTTTATTGGTATAGAACAAAAATGTATTGTGTGTTAGGATTTGAAGAGCTTTGTGTGTCAGTAGACATAAAAACCAGTTCTCTACCGGCGCATGCTAGAGCTGCACTAAGACAGTATGACGTGTGGTTGGTTTTGGTTTGCGGTTTTTTTGATCGTCACTGATGTCCTGCGGTGCGAAGTTATAACTTTTCTTAAATGCATTGCGAATTTTAATGTTTTCTGTGTTAACTTTTATGGATATAGATAGATCATTGGATCATAAACCATAAAGTGTTTTTTTTTTATAAATTCCTTCTTACTTTTTTGGAGTTTCAATTATTAATCACATTGTCATCACGTTACTACCTATTCTGTCTACCTAAGCTTTGGAAGGTAGGGTAGTCGGCCAACTTATCAACGCTATAGGCTTAACATCCCAGCCTCAAATTGGCAACACACTATTAGCACTTGTGTCTATAGGCGACGTTTATTTATGATCATCAGGAGTTCCGACTGCTTTTTACCTTTCTGTAAAATAAATAAGTCATCCCAACTTTTACTCTGTTTTCATAGCGTACTCGAATTAAAATAATTTTATTCGCAAAATAATTCATCTTATACAAGAATGAAACTTTTCAATTTAGCTCTACCGTAAGAATTCTACATAAACATTATTAAGAGTCAAGAATTTAAATGACATCATAGAAAACCGATATTGATGTAAACCTATTGTTGAGCCTTTTCAAAGGTGTCACAGAGTAACAAATCGCGTACACGTAATACTCGGAACGGGCAGTAGCACAAATTATGGTTGGAGGATTAGCTACGCTGTGATCACTTTCGTTTTCCACAGGTCACGCGCACTAGACCATCTGTAAACAAGTGGTATCGTGAATCGCCGACGCGTTGGTCACGGGACTGAATATTAATAGCCCGCTACCGGGCGTCTCCATCTCAGTTCTATAGCCAACCCGCCTCAATAGTGGACGCATTGCGTTCATTCAATACTATGTTTATTTATACACTGCAAAGCAATCAACATCTGTATATTTTTAATTTAAATACAGTTTCATTCTGTCATAACTGATTAATAATTTTTAATCGACTTCTAAAAGAGAAGGTTCTCAAGTCGTCGAAATCTTTTTTTTTATGTATGCTCACCGATTATTTAAAGAGGCCTGAATCGATTTGGATAATTCTTTTTTATTTTGAAAGGGTGTACCTCACAGGTGGTCCCATGGTCACCGTGGTGATCTGATGATGGTATCCTGAAGAGGTTGAGGGAACTCTTCCGATTTTATAGGCGCGCTCAAAAGGATTTGGATATTTTATTTATTGCAGTAGCGTTAAAAATTAATGTGTACTTAAACGGTGGGATAGTGAAAATATAGTCGGTGTTTTGCAGTTTTACTGCGTTGGAATTATTGTTATTAGGATACATTGAGGGTTTGGTTTTTGGTTTCGTGACACTTTATTTTTAGATGTCTCTATAGATTTATAAACAATCCTATTAACCCACGGATACGACCGCGTTTTAAAGTTATTTGACTATCCCGCTTTTTCTTTTGGACATCGGGACCGAAAGTGGCCTCCAACCTCTTGACTATATAGTCAACAGGTGCACATAAAAATATCCCATAGCGATGCTTCGTTGTAACATAAAATAGGGACAAAACACAATTACACGTTAAAAATATGATGTATGAATATTGCGTTCATCAAAATTCTGAGCCAAGTATGTTCCAATCTATCTGACAATATATCTGACTATCACTTCCAAGACTCCACATATATAAATTAGGTATTTTGAAAATAAATATTACGCGTGAAATTGTGTTTTTATTACTTCAACAAACATACTCTCTCAAGTAACAGTTGCGGAGAAAGTTGAAAACTTTGTATGGACTTCCCTCTTCTCAATTTTTTGTCAAACAGACGGACTGAATATTTTAATTGAATATTTTATCATCTTTATCAATTATGGTTCAATCTATATACAAATAAATAAAATCGGAGTGTGTCTGTATCATGTAATATTAAAATATTCACTATTTACAAGGTACAGATACCAAAATAATATTTTTTAGAATTTTAGTCTGTCTATTTGTATATCTGTTTGTACTCACTAATTTCGGAAATACCTGGACTGATTTCAACGGGACTTTAGACAACTGATGTTATAAGGAACATCTTAGGCTACTTTAATGTTAGAAATGTATAAAATAAAATAATTCAATAAAAACGCAGACGTAGATGCGGGCACAGCTAGTCGTAAATATTGCTACTAAAAAAAAGTACATATGTCATGAAACTTACAAAGTTTATATGTAAATGATTTCCTATTTCTTTTGGTCTTACTTTCAGATCATTTTTTACGTATATCAAGCTGCAGGCAACAGATTTATTAAAAAATATAAGCGTTTTGCACATCTTCGGCATATTTACTTTGACCGTGCAAAACTCAACATTGTCCGCTTAATTTTTAATTTGTTGATTGATACAAAGTTTTCATGATTAACATTTAACATAGATAAAGTGAAAAATTGTTAAAGGTGTTGGAATTGGTGCTTATAACAAGCTATACCTACGTGTTTAACCGACTTCAAAATCTTTTATATTTTTTATTGATTGCTTTTCAATTTCAAATTTTTGTTTGGTACTTCATATTTCGGAGGTTTTTTTTTGAAATGTGAATAATAATAAATAGTCATCCATCTTGACGATATTACAATGAAGTTGAAGTTGTTTTAATTGCATTTTTACCGCGTCTAATTTATTTATGTTCTCGGATCTAACCAGAATTTACTTCTGTTTTCCAAGAGTTGTCTTCAAATCGATTTCAGTACGCACCTACACGAGCGGTAGCTTAAATATAAACTCTGCAAAGTAACCTATAAAACTTCATTGCGACAGAAGTAATCCCATTTTATTTGTATGAAGCTTTCCACTATAATAAAATATCTTAAGCCGCTTGAGTTGATTCTCTAGGTGTAGCTGTTTTATTTTTTATCAAGTCATGTAGAAAAATTGTCATAAAGTCCTTTCTTTAGATGTTTCTTTCGAAAACGAAAAAAACATCCACACATTTACAGCGTATTTTAGATTGCATTTAATGTATTAAAAAAAATTTATAGTTATATCATTTGGCGATTGGCCCAATATAAAAACATTTACTTCAACAAAATATGAAAAGCCGGAGATTTTATAGGCCTAAATATTTTAGTGTCCTACTTTCATTCTTAAAGGTACCATTGGTAATGTTCGAGAATTTTGATTTTAAAGAGGGCAAAATATTAGGGATGAGTAAAGAAAATTTAGATATATTTTCAAATAACGATACAAAATATAAATTATAACGTGATATTAGTATTGTCGTATTCCGGTAAGATATGAAAACCCAAGCTAAAGTTAATTTGGTGTCCATGTTGTTCCTATCGTCTTAAAGTGTTTGGGTGACTTCTAAAGCCTATATAAAAATAGTATTACTGTCACAATATATATTATCTATATTTTTTCCTGTATTCTATCTACTTATGTTGTTACTTTAACTCGTTATGTTACTTTTACAGAGTTCATATGTAAACGTCTGCTTAATATTGTTAAATAATCTCCAATTTATTTTCCCTTTAAATTTCTGGTTTGACACGACACCTTATTTTCGTTTTGTATAAGAATAATAATAGCTCTCCTAATGATAGGGAATTAGCGTGTGTATATAGATGTTATAAATGCGACACTGTCTAGTGGTTTGTGTGTTAGGATTAATATAGTCTACCGACTACTCTACATTCCAGAAGAGATCATATCATTATTGCGACAGGTATAGATAAAAGACGTTTAGATAGCGAGATACCTCTACCTAGGAATTGCTGCACAGCACTACAGCACCAATGTCTCTAATATCTGTAGCATGTAGTTAAAAAACTCGAACAAGTAATATTGTCCGTGTCCTCAATTCCAGAGATAAACGATATTGCCCGGCTCAGAAATCCGGGCATATAATTCCCGGTCAAACAAGCCCCGGCTATTTCCCGTGTCCCTGGATGGGTATTCTTTTATCTCTAGATCTAGCGCACGCATCTGTACAAATGCAATCGGTTCGGTCGGCTCACATTTTTATTTCGTTTCACTTTTGGCCGCAAGCCAGCGGCCGTCCTATCTGATTGATTTAATGGACATGCACTAATATATTAAAATTATGTCACTGTATTGATGTTAGTTAACTAAACTTTTGAAAAAACTTTAGAATTCCCAAAAAATACTTCTTGAGTATATACTCAAAAAGTATTTTTTTATATTTATTTTTAATCAATACTATGCACACTGTACCAGAATATAAAGGCATATTCAAATGAGCTTAAAAAGAGAATCGCCTAAAGAGATTTCTTATAGCTAAGCCTGTATAAATAATAACCAAACTAAATATAAAACACATAAACTAAACACTACACACTATAAAAAAGTATTTATTTGTAAAGTACAGTACCGGCTGCAAGAGAAATTATAACCGGTAAACTAAATGATTGACATAATTAACTCTTTATTGTAAGCAATTAAAACCTAAGTTTAGTAAATGTCAGAAACTTAAGAAGCCACATTATTGGAAAATTTTGGTGGCTATTGTTATCGATTTTATTTTTTACGAGTAGTGTGATCTGTTTACATTCTTGTAATATGAAAATAAACTGAACGAATGTAGAACAAAGATGGCCAAGCGTTAAGATAAAAGTATTTTGTAACAATGGAATCTCATATTTTTCTCTAACATAATAATAAATTAAATGAATAGACAATAACAAGAAAAATACATGGGAAAATGTCTTTCATATTACAATTTAAAGAGGTATTCAGCGTCTTTGTAAGTTGAGGAATTTTCCTTCGTAGAGCTACAAAGATAACCTGCACCTAAATGCGGACCTGGAATCAGTATTCTAAGAGCGACGCACGGCCTTATAATTTGGATGCCTTTTAAGCCAAAGGGACTCTTGTCTTAGTATGCTTTTGTCGTTAGTTCTATCGCAATTTTCTATTCTATGTTATTTGTATGATATTTTATTTCATAGAAGTCATCTTATTATGTTATACATAAAATATTATATGATTTTTAATTTAAAGATGTTATGAATTATCTTTTTAAGTATTCGAGTTATTTTAATGTTATGCCATGTATTTTTTTAAGTGTACGATTTTGTTATTTTGGTAATTTTTAGCTCATTATATTTAAACACCATCTGTGCCCGCGACTTCGTCCGCATTTTTATTTTATTTTATACATTTTTAAAATAAAAGTAGCTTAAGCTGTTTCTTATTACATCAGCTATGTGCTAGTGAAAGTCCCGTTAAAATCGGTCCAGTCGTTTCAGAGATTAGCCGTTACAAACAGACACACAGACAAAAATTCTAAAAAATATTATTTTGGTATATGTACTGTAATAATATGTCCTAAACATATCATTACATTGTTTTTGTAAATATTTTTTTTATCAACATTTTATAATAGTAGCTATATTACCTATATTCTTAAATGATTAATCTCTTTGGTGTGTATGTCGATTCCCGATTTAATTTAAAAATGGAATAAAAAAGAAAATGACAATGATTTGTCAAACTGATTGAGAGAGAAAAATGAGGAGTCTTACGGAAGACTTTAAAGAGTCAGGTCTGGGAGAAGACTTTAAAGAGTCGGGTCTGAGAGGACTTTAAAGAGTCTAGTCTTGGAGGAGTCTAAAAACATTCT
>DVZL01001923.1:0-16418 GCA_018236625.1 Lasaia peninsularis
TGACATATTTTATTTGATAAAAAATATATTTCATCCATTAACCAGCTCGGTGAAGGTCGTTGTATAACGGGATCTTAAGCCATAATATTGGAAGGCAAAAAAGCAGACGGATTCCTGATGATAAGAAATACACGTCGCCTATAGACACCAAAGATAGAAATGGTGCGTTGCCAACATGAGGCTGGGATGATAAGCCTCTTCCGTGAGTAAATTTACCGGTTACCCTACCCTCCAGACCAGAACACGACAATGGCGAGCACTGACGCTTTTATGGCAGGAATAGGTAAGGCGGTGGTACCAATCCGGGCGAGTCGTTGCAAGACTCTACCACCTAGTAAACTTTGGTTAGTGACACACTACCAAACATATTTTGTAAAGTTTGTGTTTTATACATACTTGCTACAAAGTATTTAAAGACAATAATAAAATATGAATACAATGACAAAGTCACTATCAAGTTATGGGGTGACAAGAGAGATAGGGATTAATTTTCATGTATTAAACATAAATAATAATTATAATAATAATAATTTATAATTTTTTTTTACCGTTTTCAGCCAATGTCACACAGGAATTATTAGAAGGAGGCGGTAAGTGATTATTACTGCTTTACGCTTTTTATTGTGTATTCGACGGCTTCCTTTTTGCCAATGACGTAATAGTTATGAAAAGAAAAACACAAGAGTGGCCAAAAACGTATATCAGAGCCATACCGAGAGATTTCTGTGGATATTAATTGTATTGTAATACATGTCATAAATGGTACCCGTTAGCTAACTTTCGTCACAATTGGTTCAATAGTTTCAGCACACACAGACGGACAGATAGACGAAAATAATTGCTTTTGGTCGCCTGGACCAATCTTATAAACATATCTTCGATGTATATTCTCTTCTACAGTTATATTTATGTATGGATATCGATTGTACTTCACCGTAATAAAAAGTGATGAATCTTAATACAATATTAATAAGTCATAACAAATAATAGTACGAATACACGATACACGTTTTAGGGATCCGTAACCAAAGGGTAAAAACTGGACCCTATTTTATCAATGGATAAATAAATAAATTTCTGTCTGTCTATCTGCCTTTCTGTCACTAGGCTGTATTGCATAAACCGTAATAGCTAGACTGTTGAAATTCAAAAAAGAATATTATGTTTGTTGTATTCGTGAACCCTATAATTAAAATAGGGAATTTATTAAAAGAAAGAAAAACAAATTATTTTATCTAATTATTATTATCTACGATAATGCTAGTTATACTGTGATACGTGAAGGTTTACTTGTATATCTCGTTATTTTGAAGTTAGTACTTAGTTTTTATTCTCATTATTGTTAACAAAATGTCTTGCCAAAGGATTTTAATATTTTTGTTTTGTTGAAAATTAAATAATATATATGTTTACTTCGCAGTACAAAATTTGGCCGTCGATGTTGGTAAGTAACAGTAAAATGTTACATTAATTGTTTTTTTAATACGTTTTTATTAGCTTGGGTTGTACGTATGTATGTATGTATGTGCGTATGTAGCGGAATCTTTAAGCTTGATTTTCGCCAAGTTCCAGCAGTCGGATTGATTCGAAACTATGCACACCTATCAAGGATCGATGACAATGCAATAATATGAAAACAGTTTCTCGTTATCCTTGTTAGGACCGCCAGGATTAAGACATTTTTTATAGAAGGATCTATAATATCTATAATCTTAGGAATAAATTCGACCTTATTGCGATAATTAAAAGATATAGAATCGTATCTACAATGTTGTGTAATGTAGTAGTTCAAAAAAATTTACTAGATGTCACTGACCGTTAAAGAATCGCGCGAGACTGAAGAACGACTGAATTGTATATATAAAATGTAAGTCTATTAATTAGTTTTGGATCAATTCCCGTTGATCGGTGATACGAAGAAAAAAATCAAAAAGTTCTTACTTAATTCCCCAATTTAAAGATCACACGAAGACTTCAAATTCAAAAATAAATAATAGTTAAAAAAGCTAAAAGACACGCTTTTATTTCTTTTACAACTAAAAACTAAAAAATAATTCTAAGTTATGAAGAGTTCATGTTACAGTAAACCAAACTTAAGTTTTTAACAAAATAATTTAAGAACAATATATATGTTTGTGTTTCCGGGTCTGGGTGTTTATTAAATTTATCCTTGTATCTATATAAGTATTTCTATGTATTAGTATCGTTGTCTAACACCTATAACACAAGCATATAATTTGCTTACTTTGGGGTTAGATCAATTTGTGTAGCTAAATATCAAAAACAGGCACGTCCACTCTAAGTGAAAAGTGGGAAATTAAAGAAAAATATATATCTGTGATGAAGGTTTACCTGTGTATGTTGTTATTTTGAAATTTAAGTAACTTCAAAGTAACGAGATATACAAGTAAGTATATTTTTTATTGAAATAGCTGTTAACAAAATATTTTGCCAAAGGATTTCAATATTTTTGTTTTGTTGAAAATTAAATATTTTTACCTTTCAGCACACGATAGCGCCTACGAATTTGGTATGTTACAGTAAAATGTTACATCAATTATTTTCTTATCTCATGCTCAAGCTTATCTTTATATGTAACTAGCTGACCCGGAAAACTTTGTACCGCCCGCACTTGAAAAATAGATGTTAGTCGATTCTCAGACCTACTGAATACGCATATAACATTTAGTAAGAATCGGTCAAGCCATTTTGGAGGATGCGACTTGTTCTGTGCTGGGTATCAGGTATAAGGTAACAACCTAACATAACCTATATCATTATAATACAAAGCTTAATTTCGCAAACATTTACGGAATTAGAATAGCTCAGTTGGTAAGCCGGGCGCCTAAAATTCAAGTGGTTGTGCTTCAAATCACAGTCCGATTGTTAATTTAATTTTTTCTTTTTTTTTTTGAGAAAAGAAGGATCTTTTTGTGAGAAAAAGTATTCCTGGAAGCCTTAAAGAAACAAGAAAAATATTGTAAATTATGTCAAATACAATTCCAAAAAAAAAAGTGTTGTACCTACTAACAAAACACCGAGCAACGCTCGGTCATCCAGGTATTTGTATCAAAGCGCACAATTCTATCTGGCTTACAATACTTATTGCGTAAAAACATACCCTCTTTATTTACTTTTATTCTATGGAAAAGTGGTTATAATGCCCACAATATAAATGTTTGGTTTATACTATCGCAGACCTTTTTGTAGGCATTATTGAGTTCTACAACTTTTCTATAGAAGTCAACCATACATCTCTAACCATTTAGGCAGCATTCGCGAGAATCGTTAACGTACGACAGTTTTTTCGTCGACCTACTCTACAATTTTCACTACCACAAAAAATCCTATCTATTGCCCGGGATAAATTAATATAGAAGATTCGAAAGAATTTCTGCACGTAATGGTAAAAGAAATTTTGAAATCGGTCCAGTAGTTTTTGAGCCTATTCAATACAAAAATATAAAGGTTTCTTCTTTATAATATTAGTATAGATAACAATATAATAATTACTGTTTTCAGCCAATGCCACACTGGAATTAGTAGGCAGTAAGTGATTATTACTTTTTTTCGCTTTTTATTGCGTGGTCCACTGCTTGTTACCTTTTTGCCAATGACGTAATAGAGAGTAATGGAGCGAAAAACACCAGAGTGGCCAAAAACGTATATCAGAGCTGACCCGAGGGATTTCTGTAGATATTAATTGTGTTGTAATACATGGAATATAATATGGTATCCGCTAGCTAACTTTCGTCACAATTGGTTCAGTAGTTTCAGCACACACAGACGGACAGATAGACGAAAATAATTGCTTTTGTCCAACTTATTTTGTAAAGTACTGTGCAGCTCGCCCGGGTAGGAGTCCACTGCCTTATCTATTCCTGCCGCCATGATGACATTCTGCAGTCATGTTTCTGTCTGGAGGGTATGGTAGCCGGTAGACATGCACATGGTCTTACATCCCGACCATAGTCATTAACAAACCTTCAAACTCTATGGTGTCTATATGCCTCGGTTGTCTCTTACCATCAGAAAACTCGTGAGCTTGTTCGCTGTCTTGTCTCATAAAAAAATACGAAAAACCTCGGAACTTAATCTATCCACTAACCAAATTTTGTCACGTCTGGTTCAGTAGTTTAGTCAGGGATAAAGACAAACAGATATAATAACTTTAAAAATGTGGAAAATAAGTTCTGTTGACTTTTTAAATATATTCAATTTTAAGAATTCACTCTTCTGTAGTATTATTATTTGAATAGAATAAGAACATAATAGATAAGGTACGACTTGTTATTATTTGTTTGCGCTGCACTGATTTTATCAGAATCAACAAAATTAAAAATATTGACTCAGCAGTCAGTTCAATAGAACCGGCAATGCAGGGTTTTTTACCATTATCTGTAAATACGGCAAAAAAGCCTCCTTCGAATGCATATTTATTTTCTGTTTGTAATATTTATTATAGGCAACGAAATAAATACATAAACAGTGAAAAAGTTAATTTTCTGGCTATATGATTCTTGAGGTACAGCCTGGTGTCAGACAGACTGACAGCCGTCTGTCAATCAGACAACTGTGTCTCAGAATTAGAGTCCCGTTTTTAATTTTGTGTACGGTACCCTAAAATAGACATATTCTTGTGTTAGGCTTATTTTTTCTAAACTTTATACTAAATGTGCAAGTCGTAAGCGTGTCGCAGTTTAAGTGAGAATGGAGAAAATGTCATACATATTTTAGAATTAAAATACGTATACGAATTATATTCTAATGACACTTTATATTTACAGTTCAAAACGACACTGCTCAGATGAGTAAGATTCATTTGATATAAATTAAAATAAGCTACTGAAAATATATAGAAAAAAACACTTCACCTTCTAACAAATCACTGTCTCAACCAAAATGGAATTACGCGCCAAAACTCAAATGACAGTTTTAATACACTAGCTCAGTCATTCTCAACCATTTTGATGAGACAAAGAAAAAAATATCACTTACTACACACTGCATAAATAGTTTATGACAAAAATTTGGCGGCACACTTTTGAAATTTGGCGACAAAAGTGCCGCGGCACAGCGGTTGAGAATCACTGCACTAGCTAGTATTGAGTGGTGATGCGCCTAGCAAATTATCGTTTTTTTAATCTGTCAAGAGAAAGCTAGACTTTTTATTTAATTAAAGTGCACAAATTAAGTAACAATAAACAAATATTTGAGTGTAAATAGCAAAATTTGCTTACGCAAATGCCAAATATTAAAAAAAAGAAAAACCGTTTGACACTGTGTTGCCCATCCTGTTGTAATAAACACATATTTACCGCTTATTTACTTTTTAGTGGTTGAGAGTTTACTTTTTATAAGAGCTACAAGTTTTTTAAATTCTACACGATATATTATATCATCATAATACATAATATTGTCACGCCAAGTCACTTAGGGGCTTAGCAAGGAGTATCGAGTGCCAAGTATTAAGATTCTTACACACTTGCCTAGTTACCTCCACATTAATTACCCTTTTATTCAAAAACGGATAAGTAAAAAGGAATTTAGTAAAAGAAATAAAAATATAAATTGTTAAATTTCATTATTATTATCTAGATATATATAATAACATCGACATTATTGTGTTTACTTTTTCTGTCGTGTTATCTTACTTTCAGCCAATCTAGTTATTTGAATAAGGTATTATTTTTCCAGTTGATGAACTAAACGCTGGTAAGAAAACTAATTTATTAATTTAGTTTACGTAGATACTACGTACTTATATGTTGTATTTCGTTTGATATTTTTTGTTGTGTATCAATAATGTTTTGAACTGTAATATGTTTTAATATTTGTATGGTTAAAACGGCAAATATTTAGATGTTAGCTATTAATGCAACGGCTTGTTGGCAATAGTTTTTCTGCATCTCAGCTAAGCAGCAAAATAGCGAATATAAGATTACCCACCAGACAAATTTTGTTTAGTCTAGGATGACTGTAGGTCAATCAGGTAAAGGATTTCCGTACAGTTTAAGTTTCATCTTTTGTTTTAGTATTTTTATAATTATTCATGTTGTAGTATTTGTTGTTACAGTAGCAACATAAATACATAATTTGTGAAAAGTCCAATTTTATTACACCATGGTTCTTGGGTTACAGCCTGGTGCCGGACAGACAGATAGATAGACGGACAGCTGAGTATTAGGGTCCCGTTTTAACTTTCTGAGTAAGGGAACCCTAACATAGATATGATATTCTTATGTTAGCTTTATTTTTTCTAAACTTTATACTAAATGTGCAAGTCGTTAACGTGTCAAAGTTTAAGTGAGGATGAACAAAGTATAATATATTTAGAATTAAAATACGTACGGGAATTATATTCTAATGACATTTTATATTTGCAGTTCAAAACGCCACTTCTCAAATCAGTAAGTTTCTTTTGATATATATTAAAATATGCTACTGAAATATATAAAAAAGTACTTAACCTTCTTACAAATTACTATCGTAAGCAAAATGAAATTGCGCGCCGAAACTCTAATGACAATTCTAATACACTAGCCAGTGAGGGGACACGCGACTATTGAGTGGTGATGGGTCTAGCTAATTACCGTTTTCTTAAAAATCTGTCAAGAAAAAGCTAGACTTTTTAGTAAATTGTAAAGACATTTGTATATTTTTATTGAATTAAAGTGCACAAATTAAGTATTATTAAAGAAATGTTAAATTTTAAATGGCGACTGTTGCTTACGCAGATGCCAAATATTAAAAAGAAAAAAACTTGATTGACACTATGTTGCCCATTCTAATGTAATAGACACCTATATATTTATCGCGTATTTACTTTTTAGTGGTTGGGAGTTTACTTAATGGGAGAAACACAATTTTATTTAATTTTACACGATATATATCATCATAATACGTCATATCTTCACACCAAATCACCTAGGGGCTTAGCAAGGAGTATCGAGTGCCAAATATTAAGATTCTTACTCGCTTGCCTAATTAACTCCACATTCATTAATTATTCTTTCCTTTAAAATCGAATAAATAAAAGGAAATTTATTAAAAGAAAGAAAAACCATGAATTATGTATTTAAATTTATTATTATTTATCTAAGAGGACCTGGATGACCGGGCTTTGCTCGGTGTTTTTTTAAAACATCAGGTTTTTTTGGAATTGTAATATATTTGCTTTGGAAATGTAAGAAAGAGTTTCTCAAAAAAAAAAAAGAAAAAAAAATAAACTAAACAATCCGACTGAACCCAGTATTCCTGCGTTTTAGGCGCCCGATTTCCTAATTGAGATATTCTCTCTAAATTTTGGCGAAATTTAGCTTCGTATTATAATGATATAGGTTTATATTTAATGAAAGCACAATTAATGAATAAAACCTGAAAATAAAACCTAGCTAGATCGATTTATCGCACCCGAAACCCCCTAAATACAAAATGTCAAGAAAATTGTTTGAGCCGTTTCCAAAATCGCTGATATATACAAGAATTGCTCGTTTAAAGGCATTAGATAATGGTAGATATACTGATTTTAAGAATAACACTCACATTGTTACAGGCTGTAACGGCGCTATCTTTGTTCTCGTATTCTCGTTATTTAAATATTTTTTTATTTTTCCAGTTGAGAAACTAGCTGCTGGTGAGAAAACTATTTTATAATTTAGTTTACATAAATATAATGCACTTATATGTCCTTTTTCTTGTGCATCAATAGTATTTTAAACTATAATAATATATTTTAATGGTTAAAACGGCAAATATTTAGATGTTAGCTATACAATCCAACGGCTTATTGGCAACAGTTTTTCTGTAACTCAGCTAATTTTATTATTGATGCGAGTGAATGGTGCGATTTTTTACTATCTTACAACAGCTGTGAAAAATAAGGCATAGTCTGATAAGTTTGTTCTATTCAAAAAGAAAAGGTTTCATGAAATTTAGACTGTGCATTCCTAAATTACCGTAAAGTTTAGACTTGGCCTTTTTTTCCCCTCTCCCACGGAACTACTTCGAGTAAACGTTATAAAAAGTAGCCTACAGTCTACCTCGAAACATAGGCTATCCGGTTACCAAACATCACGACTGGCTCAATAGTTTTAGGCGTTAATCGCGGCTGGGTTATAGACAGACAAATAAAAATTTCTAATACACCTTATCATTTCAGAGCCATATCCATTCTTTCTTTCCTTTATAAAATTCTTGAAGTAAATGTACATCGTCAACCTTCTAATTTTATAGCTGATGTATAATATTTGAGTCTATTCCAGCCGGGCTTCCATCTAGGTCATAACACAACTATTGCGCTCTTGAAGGTCATGGAGGATAAGTCATAAGTCTAGTTATGGAGGAAGCTAGGTTGACGATGATGGTTTTAATTTATTTTTCTAATGCTTTTTATACCGGTAACGACATTTTAATACCTATCCTTGCGCATATTGGTTTTTCTTCTTCCGTGCTGGAGTGGTTCTCATCATAAATTAGAAATTGGTAGCAATCTGTTCATATAAATGACAATTTGTCTGATCTATGAAATTTATAGACAGGTGTCCCTCAAGGTGGAATTATATCGTTATTTCCTTTTTTTTGGTTATAAAGAGCTATGGCAGATTTTTAGTTCAAGGCATTAAAAGCGTCTTAAAATTTCAAGACAGCCAAAAATCGTAAAAAGTTTTTTGACGCATTTCGATACTTCATTAATATTAAGAGAACTCCAGGTAAAAAAGTAGTAAAATAAAAGTACAATTATGTAAATTCATTTCCCGTGTAGAGACCATCATTGTAGCTTTAAGGTTGCCATCCTAAATAACTATTTTTTCCAACGATAGAAAAATATATTTTTTGATGTAATATATATTGAATCATATTTTATTGCGAATAATACTATTATTTTAATTGTATTTTAAACAAAAAAAAAAAACAGCCGGTATACGGTAAATAGGTAATGAAAAGTAACGTCCTTAGCGAAAAGACTGCCATTGAGAGCTGTTAAAAAAATATGACGTTTGACATTCTTCCCGTCCGAGCCCCGATGTTTTTTTTTTCACTCGCGTCACATTTAGCTTGCGCTTCGTTGAGTTCTGTGTGTATTCACTGCGTTTTCTCCTGTTTTCTTTTTTTTTTTGACCCGGACTGCCCAAGGACGTTTTTTGCTTCTAAATACTTGACTCGGACTGTTTATGGCTCGTAACGAAAGTCCCTCTAATAATGACAAATCTTACCTCAAATGCATGGAGAAACAAGATATTGTGTGGTACCTTATTGTCGGGCTAAACACGTCCCGCATTGCTTGACATGCGTAATCGTTAAGTCATTAAGTTCCCTCAGTTTTCTTTAACAACAAATTCAATAAATATGGCTGATGGTGAAATAACCTATAAAACTTTTGTAAAGAATAATTCAATAACTTGGAGTCATATATTTATGATTCTTTTATCATCAGAATCTGTGAAAGACATTCTATTAAACTAAATATATTTTATTCATAGACGCTTTTGTTGGATGTAACTAAAATAATGTATAGACAGCTGCCATTGCTCTTTAATGACTGATTGCTTAAGTAGCTCTTATCATTTATATGCAGATGACTTAAATGACCCAATCTGATCCAAAGGACAAATTAATGTAGCTGCGAGTCGCATAAGTAATGACCTAAGTAGTGTATTGAATTTGTCCAACAGGTTTGGATAACTTAAACAAATGTTACGCAATTGTTATTGATAATTCACTGCGTATTCCCAAATTGGACTTGAATTTTATAATCTATATTGTCTTTGGCCACTTTATTATTCCCTTTCACTAATGAGAGTGAAACATGATGTTTACATGAGTAAAAGATTTAGGTTTTCTTATTGAAAACACTCTTTGTATTGAGTATAATAAGTATTTGAGAAAGTCAGTTCTGCGTTGCGTTCTCTATGTCGTCTTAAAAGTGTTGTACCCATTGAGACGAAACTTTTGTTAGTACAAGCTCTTATTTTACCTGTAATTGATTATGCTGATGTATATTATAGCAATAATAATGAATATCTGTTAGATAAACTGAAGCGCATGCTTAATAATAGTACCAGGTTTTGGCTTTGATCTTCGAAAGTATGATTACGAACTAACGTTATTTGGTTATAAACTTTAATGCCTTCCAATCCACTTATGTGAGGATGGAGTTTATATTATTCATTTAGAATTAAATTACGTATAGGAATTATATTCTAATGACATTAACACTTGTCGCTCAAAACATAACTGCTCAAATCCGTAAGTTTCTTTTGATATATATATTAAAATAGGCTAATGAAACTATGCAAAAAAAAACACTTCACCTTGTTAAAAACCACTATAAGGCAATAAATAAGCATTTAAAATCACACTTTACAAAAATATTGACCTGACCCTTTATATATATTACATGAGGGGGCGACGTGTGTGTCGAAAACATATATTTTATAAAAACTTCATACAAAGTATTCAAAAACAATAATAAAATATGAATACATCGATAAAGTCATTATCAAGTTATGGAGTGACAAAAGAATAAAGATTCACTTTTATGTATAAAACATAACAATTTAATAATTACTGTTTTCAGTCAATACCACAGAGGGGTTAGGAGACAGTAAGTGATTATTACTTTTTTCGCTTTTTATTGCGTGTTCGACAGCTTGCTATTTTTTACCAATAACGTAATAGAGAGTAATGAAAATAAAAACACCAGGGCGGCCAAAAACGTATATCAGAGCCATCCCGGGGGATTTCTGTGTATTTTAATTGTGTTGTAATACATGGAAACATGGTACCCGCTAGCTAACTATCGTCACAATTGTTTCAGTAGTTTCAGCACACACAGACGGACAGATAAATGAAAACAATTTTTTTTTGTCCAATACGTCATGCTTTTGGTCACCGGGACCAATTTTATAATTTTTTTTTGTTTTATTTGGTAATAGGCAGGCATTTGACCACCATCTCACCTGATGTTAAGTGATAATGCGGCCGAAGATGGATCATGCCTACCTAGATACACCCTATTCACTCTGGCCTTAAAGTTAGCCAGGTTATATTGATCAGGGAACACACGCGCAGGCAGCTAATTCCACTCATTAAGAAAGGCGAATCAAAGCTTTTTGTGGGAATAGGTAGAATATATACGACATGAAGGTGGAGCAATCGCCCACTTTTTGTGTATTGGTGGTGGAAAGGAGCTGGTTGAATTAGGTCATGTAATTCTGTCGCACACTCACCGAAGTGTATTCTATGGAATACCGACAGAAGAGCTACCCTACGTCTATGTTCAAGTGCTATAGTACAAAGTTATTCACCAATGATTTGTGACTAATTTTTAACTACAGAATAAGTAAGCTCGTTTTTCAACCGAGTTTAAGGCAGTGAGTTGGTATTTGGCATATCCATCCCAGAGCCGGAAATTTTGGCCACAATCTTCGCCTTGGACTCGATATCTTCATTGAATAGATTCTCTTCTACAGTTATATTTATGTATGGGTATAGATTATACTTCATGGTAATAAAAGTGATGAATGTTAATACAAATTTTATAAGTCATAACAAATATTAGTATAAATACACGATACACGTTTTAAGATTCCGTACTCAAAGGGTAAAAATGTGACCCTTTTGCTGTCTGTCTGTCACCAGACTGTATCGCATGAACCGTAATAGCAGTAATAACAGTTGAAATTCCTACGGATAATGCAGCAGCTATTCTTAATAAATGGTTCACTTTTACAACAAACATAATTTTTGCCATTTTTATTGTTAATGTTACGAAACCCTTCAAGCACTTGGCTGATTTTTGGATGACGTTATAATATCCGTGATCCACGCGGTCATGCTTGGAGTCCTAACAACTATAAAAGCATTCAATGTCATAAAATAATACTTAACCCGTCAGAAGGCGCGCCTCATTATGTTACACGGACAGGTGCGCACGAGCAAATTGCTCACAGTATTTCAAATTCTCATATTTTTACTTTTACAGTACTTATTGCGTTTTATGAAATATAAATTAATAAAACAAGGTATTGTAAGTAAGAAAATTAGTATTTTAATTAAAACTACTAAACACAAATGCAACTTTTAAAGCAAATAACAAATCAACATAATTATTATCTTTAATTTTTGGCAGCCTTCATTAACATCATAATAAAAAAAACTTAAATAATAAAAACTTCAAAAATTATGATTATGAGATTTAGACAATTAGTGTGCCTATCGAAACAAGTAGAATACATATATGTGATATGTTAGGTGCGGAGTAATTTCTTGCACGAAGTTCACGATTTTTTTAGCTTCAATATTATCCAAGGATTACTTCGTATCTGTTACGTGAGGGCTGCAAATAACTGAACTATTGCTTTCTACAACATCAATACGTATTTGTTGTTAATTATCGAGATCAGCTTCCAATTTATCACCAGAACCCTTTCCCAGCCAAGAAAAAATTTGTGCTTGACGTCGATCGTCCATTTTACATGTGTACTATACCTAAAAACGAAAAAAAAACAATTGATTAGTATTAAGATATTGCATTTTGTATATTATGTAATAATAATTAACCTAAATAACAAACTAGCGTTTTTTAAATACCTCAATATTTTCTTATAACAAAAATAAATACTTACATGGACAGGCGCGCGATGAGCAAATTGCCGCAGGCCGGACACTGCCTCCAAAAAACACTTCGTTGTGCGGTCGCCATTGATCTGATCGGAGCGAGAGTTGTGTCAGGGGAACGGGGATGAAAAGTTAGGAAGGTACCTAGGAGCTCGAACAGCTATGACATTGGAATATAAAAAAATAGGTATTTAATTTTCATGTGAGCAAATTGCCCATAGCGCGCCTTCTGACGGGTTAATAATACCTATGTCTTGGCAAAGAATTTAAATATTTTTAATTTGTTGAAAATTAAATATGTTTTCTTTGCAACACAAGATGGCGCCGTCGATATTAGTAAGTTACAGTAAAATGTTACTTCATTTTTTTTATCTCATGCTCAAGCGTATCTTTATATGTAACTAGCTTTCCGCCCGCGGCTTTGCCCGCGTTAATTATTTTAATAGATATCACAGATAACTTTCAAAGTTTCCATCTTACTTAATGCGTAAAAACATGCCCTTTTTTATGTAGTCGGGTAAAAAGTAGCCTATGTCCTTTTTCAAGTTTAGTTCTATATATATATACCAAATTTCATCAAAATCGGTTCAGTGGTTAAGGCGTGAAAGCGTAACATACAGACAGACAGACAGAGTTACTTTCGCATTTATAATATTAGTAAGGATTACCTACTAAAATAAAATCATGGACGAAGTCGCGGGTACAGCGACACGTCTGTTTAGATATTCTCACATTATGTTTGCAAACATACAATGAATTGAGCTCTAAGGCTTTTCTTTTCTAAACGATTGCACCTATTTTTACAAAGCTCCCATATGTAATAAAATCCAGTATCTACTTTCAGATGACCGATAAGTTCAAAGATCCCCGTACCTTTCGAGTTTTAACTTATGATGAACGGTGGGACCATAGATTTTGTTTTAGCTGTAATTTCTGAAGTATGAAACTTACGCCTTGGAATAAACAATGTTCTATCGAATAAAGAAACAATTAATGAAATCGAATTACGCTTTTATGAATAACCTCCAAATTTAGATTATAGCTTTATTCCTTCGTCCAATAGAAACTCTTAAGTTAATCTTGAATGTTGTAGTACAATTTTTTTCTAAGTTTATTTGGTTAATATCTTTAAAATTAACACAGAAAATTAACAAAAAAGTTTAACATCTCGTCTAAATGATACTACTCACGAACAAATGTTCGTTATGCCGTTCAAAAATAAGAATGAATGTGGTAGTAATTTTTTTTAAATTATTTTGCATTTGAATGTAATTTTGGTCACCTCGCATCCTTAGTAATTAAAAAAAAGGTTTATTTTTATACACTGACAATTTTTACAAGGTTAAAGGGTACGATAATAACTGTATTAGTCGGTCGCAGTCATTAGCGCCACCTCCTGATATACAGCAAATTATATTACCTGCTTACCTAAAACTTAAATAAATTATATGGGCACAATCCAAAAAAGTAGTTTTTATGACGTTTAAAAACTCTTTTTTCAAATAACATGCCTATTATTTGAGTTAAGATTATGTATTTAGAGAAATAACCTAACCCGAAAAGAATATTGTTATGTACCTTAAGTTTTTAAAATCATACTTTACAAAAAAATTGACTTCATCCCTTATTAAGGGGGTGACGTGTTTAGTCCTAGTAGGTAGCTTATACTTTGGTTAGTAATACACTAACCAACATATTTTGTAAAGTTTATGTTTTATACATACTTTCTACAAAGTATTCAATAACAATAATATATATGAATTTAACGATAGTCATTATCAAGTTATGGAATGAAAAAAAAGGGATTCACATTTATGTATTAAAAATAATAATAATATAATAATTACTGTTTTCAGCCAATGGCACACCGGCATTAGCAAGTGATTATTAATTATTTTTCCGCTTTTTATTGCCTTACACTAAAAGTTTTTACTAATCTTTCCACTATTCATGTCTTAAACACAAAATTTATAATAATTATTACTGTTTTCAGTCAATCATAAATTTTTTTCGCTTTTTATTGCGTGTTCGATTGCTTGCTACTTGCCAATGACGTAATAGAGAGTAATGAAAAGAAAAACACTAGAGTGGCCAAAAACGTATATCAGAGCCATCCCAAGGGATTTCTGTGGATATTAAATGTGTTATAATACGTGGCATAAATGGTAACCATTAGCTAACTTTCGTCACAATTGGTTCAATAGTTTCAGCACACACAGACGGACAGATACGACGAAAATTATTGCTTTTTTCCAATACATGGTTTTTGGTCGCCTAGACTAATCTTATAAACATATCTTCAATGTATAGATTCTCTTCTACAGTTCTATTTATGTTTGGATATCGATTGTACTTCATCGTATTAAAAGTGATAAATGTTAATACAATATTTATAAGTCATAACAAATATTAGTATAAATACACGATACACGTTTTAGGGTTCTGTACCCAAAGGGTAAAAACGAGACCCTATTTCTGTCTGTCTATCTGTCTCTCTGTTACCAGGCTGTATTACGTGAACCGTAATAGCCAGACTGTTGAAATTCAAAAAAACAATATGTTTGTTGTATAAAATAGGGAATTTAACAAAAGAAAGAAAACCATAAATTATATTGTCTAATTATAATTACTTATCTATGATACTTAATGCTAGATATACTGTGATATGTGAAGGTTTACTTAAATATCTCTTTATTTTGAAGATATTAATTTTTTATTCAATTAGTTGTTAACAATATGTCTTGCCAAAGGATTTTAATATTTTTGTTTTGTTGAAAATTAAATATGTTTACTTTGCAGCACAAAATGTCGCCACCAATGTTGGTAAGTTACAGTAAAATGTTACATCAATTGTTTTTTATATCTCATGCTCAAGCGTTTGTATGCAGTGCCGGATAAAGCCAGCGCGGGGCCCGTAGCAAATGTGAAAAAGTGGCCCTTAAACTACATTGTCTATTGAAATTTAGTGTGTAAAGAAAACAGAACATTTACGAAAAGACTTTCCGTGATTTAATGCATGAAAATTTAGAAAAAAACACTTACTATTTTTCTATTGGTTATCATTTGAAAACTACACCTCGAATCGAAAATAATATTAAGGGATTCCCCTTATAAGTACTGTGATATTGTCAATTTGTAGCATAACAATATAAACAAAATAAATAAATATTACTGGACAAATTACACAAATTGATCTAACCCCAAAGTAAATTATATGCTTGTGTTATGGGTGTTAGACAACGATACTAATACATAGAAATACTTATATAGATAAAAGGATAAATTTAATAAACACCCAGACCCGGAAATACAAACATCTATGTATGTGGTTACTAAAATAAAATAATGGACGAAGTCGCGGTTACAGAGACACGTCTGTTTAGACATTCTCATATCTTGTTTGTAATGATATGAGAATGTCTAATGTCATGTTTTTTTTCTAAACCGTCCTAAATATCTTCATAGAGCTCCCATAATAAAACCCGTTATCCCATATTTACGACTTGGGAAAATTAATGTTCAATCCAATCAAGAAATAACAAAATAAATCGAACTATGCATTTCTAAATAATCTCCAAATTTAGATTTTAGTTTTTATTCTTTAACGAAACCCTCTTCCAATGAAAACTCTTAATTAAACCTTGAATTTTATAGAATATACTTTTTCTTGATTTACTTGTATAACTAGCTGTGCCCGCGACTTCGTTCGCGGTTTTATTTATTACTAGCGGACGCCCGCGGCTTCGCCCGCGTGGATATCGGTTACCGCTGCAAAAAGCCTACTCAAGAAAGACATG
>DVZL01001924.1:0-16406 GCA_018236625.1 Lasaia peninsularis
ATCACACAAATGTCTGTCCCCGTCGGGAATCGAACCCGAGCCTCGCGGTTAGTCGATGCGGTTAGGCGTGTACGCTAACCACTCGGCCAACGAGGCGGTCAAATCAGAATATACAAGAACTGTGTGTTTCCCGTATTAGTTCGGGTCCTCTGTGTGGAATAGATTGTCTGTTTCCCTAACAGGCCGCTCGTAAGAGGGGAGCATAGTTTAACTGGGTCACTTCCAACATGAGTTTAGCACTGGTGGTAGAATGCTGTACAGCAACTCGCCCTGGTAGGGATCCGCGGCCTTATCCATTCCTGCCGCAATAATGACATTGTCATGTTCCAGTCTAGAGGAAAGGGTAGCCGGTAGACTAGTATATAAGGTCAAACATCCCGATTGCAAACAGTGACGCATCAGGAGCTCCATGTGCTTGTTTGCTGTCTTATCCCATACAGAATAAAAGTCTGAAGCATTATTTATAGGACTACCAAGCCTTTTAAGGTAAGCTTACGGGAATGAAATTGCAGGCTTTAGAAAAAAATAAACTAATAAATAGTTTCTTTACAATTGGAATATTAATATTATTATTCGACAAATAACTTAGTATACTAAAAATGAAACAAATTTAACTAATTACTCAATTTAAAACATAATATATTAGAGTTTTATTGAAATTAATGTTATTTATCATTCAAAATGGCGCTACAACCTCAAATTTATCAGAACCTGGATGTAGGCAACATTTGAAACATATTTTAATATGTAACTGAATAGATAATATGTTAATATATTCAAGTTTAAACATTCAGTAGAGCACAGTTTCAATAAAAATACATGACGTATGAACAAGGCTTAGATTTTTATGTATTCAGAGTTGTAGAATATATAATTTGTACATAATGATTACATTTTAAGTATATTGCTGTTATTTATAGTTATTGCATACAAAAACAACATCTTATGGGTTTGTTTTTTCGCTATAAAAGTTAAGACATGGTTGATAGGATCAAATTAAGTTAGGTATAAAGTAGCTTTTAAATAATGTAATATAAATAAGCTCGCATATTATCCAAGGGTGGTGTGAAGTTTCCGAAACCAGCGTGTTTGTCTAAAGAGAAAAATGAAATGAAAGATGAGATGAATGAATGAATGAGGAAGCAGGGATCGTGACACTTGACAATCGAAACTTTCTACCTACCCAGCAAAAGAACTGCCATAAAGATATGTATGTATCTATACATCTATACAAATAAATAAAATTAGAGAATATATATGTCATTTTTAAAATATAACCGCTTTTTACTAAATGTTTACATGGTATATATACCAAAATAATATTTTTTACATTTTTTCTGTCTGTCAGTCTGTCTGTTTGTACCCACTTATCTCTGAATCGGCTATATGAATTTTAACGGGACTTTAACTAGCAGACAGCTGATGTGATAAGGAACGGCTTAGGCTACTTTTATTTTAGAAATGTATAAAATGAAATAATTAAATAAAAACGCGGACGAAGTCGCGAGCACAGCTAGTGTAAAATATGATTTTTTGTTAAGATATTTGCATATCATAACCTAGATAGAAAACACTAGTATATTTTTTATAAAAACTCTTAAACACTTATAGGCAAATAAATTATTCTCAGTATACATATTTTTGATATTACAATCAAAATATCTTAGATGTAACTTTAACATAACATATAACTATAACAACATTACAAAACATATATAATTTTAATTACAATACGTAACAAGACAGGAAGCCTTGCCTTACCTATTGCCCGCATCTCCTTCAGCTTCCTGTCATCATATCGTCAATGCTGGTAATTTTTTTTACGGGATAATACTGCGAACAAGCTCTCGGGTATCCTGATGGTAAGAGACAACCAAGGCTTATAGACACCATAGATATATAGGTGCGTCACTGTCATGTGGTCAAGTTGTTAAGCCTTATGTGCAAATCTCATTCATTATAGCAACATGAATAGGTAAGGCAGTGGATCTCTACCCAGACGCATTGCTGCACAGCATTCTACCACCAGTGACCATGTTGGTAGTAACCAGATTATGATCGCCTCTTACGATCTGTCACATGGTCTATTCTACATAGGGGACCCGGACCAAAACGGGGAATTGTCGTGTTCAGATCTTAAGTGACATCTGCAAAACGCGGCAAAAAACTTAACAACTTTAGGTAGACAATGTTTACTAAGATGTCTATAGGCGACGCATATTTCCAAATGATCGCTGACCTTTCAATAAAGGAAATAGCTTAAGAAAACCTGGAATTTGTGATATTTCGACGGACTTGCCATCTCTCACTGGGACGTAATATGGTAGACTAATTGTGTTTGCATATATACCTCAGTCTACCGTTTCAAAAATATGGGTGTAATGATATTTTTTTAACTCATAAAATATCTTACCAAAGTATTACAATACAGATCATGAGGTCAACATTTAAAGCTTGACAAACAGCGTATATAAATAAATATAATGGTTTAATCAATTTCGTGAAGTTCATGGTTTTGAGGTAGGCAACATTGTCGTGCGCCTCTTTTGGATAATGAAATGCGAAATTGTTACAACATTGTTTAAATATGCTTTTGGGTCAGTTGTTTTTACACAAATTATTTGCAAAGAAATATATATTACTTAAGATAAAATTTACTTGAACGTGAGAACCCCATTAAATCTATACTTTGGAGTGTACATAATATCAATAACAATAATCCTTTCTTTACTAAATGCTTTTGTATGTTTACAAGGTAAGTATTCAAAATTATATTTTTTGAATTTTTGTGTTTCTTTTTGTCCCCAATAATCTCTGAACCGGCTGAACCGATTTTGACGGAACTTCACTGATTAGCATCTAGACTACCTAGTCTACGGAGTCGCACTTGACAGATTTTAATTATTTATTTAATAACATTCAATCATCTTTAAACATAAGAAACATTATAATAATATATCGTGTTTTATAATAGATATTTTAATCATAGATGATATTGTCTATGTTTAAGTTTTTTTTTTTCAACAAATTACAACATATTTGCAAAAGCGTCGCATCTTAATAAATCAGCCAGTCGTAAACAGATGCTTAGGCAATAGTTTTTTGTTGCAAATCCAATTTATGTATTCATGTTTTTGCATGTAACTCGATTCGTGATTGTAATACTAAAAGTTTAACGGATTATTCAAATAAGTGTCCGTTAAAACAATGTAATATACATTGTTGACATAATACGGCAACAAGGGTAAATACCGGCCAATACGAGTCGGAGTCTCGCAAGTGGGTCCGTATATTTTTTTATAGGGTAAGACATCCAACAAAAACAAACGTGTGCTACATTCAACATACAATTTTCAGTACTGACGAAGCTATAAAAGTCGAAACCGGTCGGCTACTTCAAAAACAATGTTCAATTATAAGTAATATGTGAAAAAGTAAATATGAGCATGTGGAGGTTTCACCAAGCGCCAACGATGAATAATAACACAGAACAAGTGTCTCTCCCGATGTGAAAAAACCGTGGCCTATAAACACCAAAGATGTTGTAGGTGTGTCACTGTAGACAGGGTGTAATATTTAAATGTACCATATAAGTCTGCATTAGCGACAAAACGGCAAAAATAAATAAATGTTTATATTATTTTTGTTTTTAGCATTTGTTATTATAACGGAAACATAAATACATCATCTTAGAATATCAATAGTGTAGCTGTCACGGTTCATGAGATACATATTAGTGGCAAACAGACAGACGGACAGCGGAGTATGTACGCAGTTTTATCGTTTAGGTACGGAATCCTAAAGACTGTACCTTGGTATATATTTGAATTACCGGATAAGTAATTGAAGTCACGATCTGATGAATTTAATATTACTACAGATGCTGGACCAAAGACACTTGTTAGAACAAAATGTCCAATATACTGGGTTTTTAATAGCACACATAAATGTTTTATTAGACCTTCAGAGGTTTTCGTATAAAATTCATTGTCACTTAACCCATTAAAAATGTAAACGTCATCACTACATAGTATAAAACAAAATCGCTTTCTCTGTCCCTATATTTCCAAGTATGCTTAAATTTTTAAAACTGCGCAATGGATAGAAAGATTCGAGAAAAAGGTATTTATTTATATAACATGTATGGTATACCCATGCGAAAGCGGGGCAGGTCACTAGTATATTATATTTGCATTTTTTTGATTTGCATTCGGAAGAAATTTACAGGGTGATTATATTGATAAAATTATATTGACATGCTAAAATAAAGCATTAAAAAGAAAATTGTTCTTAACCTCGAAGACTTGATACGTTACTATGCTAGTGCAGGGAGGGGTGCGCGGAGGGAATGAATGTGTTATGATGATTAAAAGTTTATTAAGCGCTTTGTGACGTCATCTCTCGTGTCAATAATAAGAATATGTTTTAATTTACTCGCAGAATAAAAGTTGCTTAAATAAGTTAAAAAATTTGAGCTTTCTAAAACATATTTTATCATTTTAATTAATTTTAAATTATGTTATATGAAGCTTCACACGCGTTGAAATCTTTTGGTTATAATTAACATTCTACCCCATCTTCAAATATATTTCTAACACACAAATTCAACTACGTAATAAACAAAATATAAAAGACGCAAAGCAGAAACAAAAAAGGCATATTAATGAGAAAATAAAAACACGCAAATC
Source organism: Lasaia peninsularis (assembly GCA_018236625.1). Lineage (NCBI taxonomy): Eukaryota > Metazoa > Arthropoda > Insecta > Lepidoptera > Riodinidae > Lasaia > Lasaia peninsularis. The sequence goes on from DVZL01001924.1 coordinate 4,689, forward strand.
ATCTCCTTTCTGGTTCAGTAATCGATGTCAGATCGTCCGTTTGTTCCGCTAATCTCTGAAACGGCAGGACTGATTTGAAGTGGACTTTCACTAGCGGATATTTGATATAAAATGAAGACTAATTTATTTATAACTAGCTTGTCTCGAGACTTCGTCCGCGTTTTTATTTAATTATTTTATTTCATACATTTCTAAAATAAAATTCAAAACCTGAAATAACCTAAGCTTTATTACATCAGCAGTCCGACATTGAAAGTCACGTTGAAAACAGTCGAGCCGTTTCAGAGAATAGCAGGTACCAACAGAACAATTCTACAAAATACTTTTTTTTTATATGAACCTTGTAAATATAGATATACATTTATTAAAAAGCGGTTATTTCAATATTACGTACAGACACTCCAAATTTTATTTATTTGTATATATTATATAAAATAATTAAATTCTAATGAAATAACGGGCAAAAGCTAGTTTACAATACCAGTACAGATAGCAAACATTCATATAATTTTCAAGGAAACAAACCAATAATGGGAATGCCATATTGATATTACTCTCGCTTCGCTAAACACTGACGGGTCCATTTGTTAACTGTTTTATAATAATAGAATATCATGTGGCAATATGATGAAAGCTTTGTGTAATACCACGAGCTGATAGTATATATAATATATATGTAATAGTATATGCCAACTGGTGATTATTATATATCATATAATCCTGTCTCAACGCCGGTATATTGACAATGTATTGATTAAAGACTTTCATTTAGTAATAGATAGACTTGTCTTTGACCATCCTTCTTTTAAGTCTTCTATATATATAGACATATATATCAGTTTAATTTCAAAAATATTTGTCCGTCTATTTGTTTCAGCTTAACTAGTCCTTAAAATAGGCTACTTTTATTTTAGAATTATATAAAATAATTAAATTAGAACGCGGACGAATTCTCGGGCAAAGCTATTTTTTTTTAATCAGACAGCAGAGTCTTTGTAATAGGGTAGGCTTTTTTGTGGGTGTCGTACTTTTGAGTACAAAAAGGCCTTAAATGGTTAACCACGTGTCTATTTGTAGACGTTATTGGTGTCAAATAACAAAGAGGTTAGCTTCTAACTGGTCATGCTAATACGTCTCGCCCACTTCATTTGAGAATATCATTATCAGACATATTAATGATAAACTTGCCCTTCGTAGTAACTGTTATTAGAGCTGAGATCAATTTTAATGAGTGTAATTAATCATAGTTATATATTGTCTATGCTTGCGACGCTCGCGCAGGAATAACATTACAAAAAAAATAATGGGAAAATGTCCTCACGCCTATATCACTAACAGGCTAAGTAGAGGTACACATACGATGATATTGAGTTCCATGATGATATGTCGGACTCAATATTAAATATCCCTTGACAAATTATACAGATTGACCTTAGTAGGTAAATTAGGTCTTATGTTATGGATGTTAGCGAACGATATTAATACATAGAAATACAACGATATTAATGCATAAAAATACAACGATAATAATACATAGAAATACAACGATATTAATACATAGAAATACAACGATACTAATTCAAAGAGATACAACAACATTAATACATAGAAATACAACGATATTAATACATAGAAATACAATGATATTGGTACATAGATATACAACGATATTAATACCTAGAGTTATCACAATAAATTTAATTAGCAAACAGACCAGGAAATCCAAACATCTATGTGCATCACAAAAATGCCAGCTCCATGGGGAATCAAACCCGAGCCTCGCGGTTGGTCAATTGGGCATGTAGTCAGGCGTACACTACCAACAAAGCAACTTTTACGATGTATTTATTGATTGTTTTTATCTATATTTATAAAACAAAGACGGGTTTGTTACAACACTTATAAATCGAGATTTGCTAGACAAATTTTCATGATTTTTGATTCGTTGGATTTATCTTCGCCCTGAATAGCAGAATACAAATTAAAAACAATGAAAACTGATGAATACATAAATATAAAAGCTATTTTCAATAAATATTCACTACATGTTAACGTTTATTGTCCACCCTGTCGAATACTGAAAGTAATGGTTGACATTTATGAATGCGTTCAGAAATGTATTTTGGGTAAACTATTTAAAAAGGGTGAAACCATAGTCTGTATTTTTTTTTAATTAATTAAAAAGATTGAAAGCGTAAATTACTGTTTATGTTGTCTATGATTTCTCTAAGATAAATAAATATAAACGTTAAAAAGTGCAGTATAGTCTATAATCTAAACTATTGTCTGTGTCTTGAAAGATTTTTTTTTTCATTTTTATACTCTGTCTGTAAGCATTATTCATCATAATAAAATACTTTTATATATCTATCTACTTGTATTATATTTATTTTTTATAAAATTATATTATGTCCATCAAAGCCTAAATTAGTTCAGCTAAAATGTAACACGACGATTCTTAGGCGGTACGAAGTTAGCCGGGTCAGGTAGTATTTATATAAAGAGTAATAACATATGAGATAACAGGTGAGAGGTAATTATTCGATAATAAACGCTATTATCACTTTAAACCATAATAAACCCCCCAAGGTGAACCAGATGAGTGATGAGAGGATGGATACGGTATTCAAGATCGGAAATGACATCATAGAACAAGGTTGCTCGTCTATTCCATTGAATGTTTAAATACGCCTCATGGCAATGACATGAATGTCATCTGTAATATATGTCCAACGTAAGGGGGCAATTACGGTCATTTAAGGCAGATTTCGCATGAGTGATGATTATTATTTGCAAAAAATGTAAATACACGTTTTTTTTTCAAATAATAAAAAAAATGTGTATTTACGAATAAAAAAATGCTGCTATAAAAATATGTTTAAGTATCGTTTAACATTAGTAAAAACTACACAGAAATTTAAAATGTATACACCCACTTTGCTAACAGGACTAAAATGAACAGCTTAAAATTACGTCTAGGACGCCCCCATATATTTGCCATTAAAAATTAACAACTACAGTTAGACTGTTGAAGCAATATGAAATCTAAACTACATCAATCCGTCGAATGGACTGTGAGATAATGAGGTAATAAATAATTTCTTGAATATAAAAAATACAAATAAATTATTTTAAAAGATTTTAACAAAAGAAATCATATAAAATTACACTTATAAATAAGTCTGAGTAGATTTATTTTAGCGTACTTTTGCAAATATGTCATGGTTATATCTAATACTTTAGTGAATTAGGTAATATTATCGCCAACCATCAACCAATTTGGATTTATAAATAAAAATTTAAACTCAAAAACGCAATATTTTTACGACCGCATGTCATGTGATAAAGGCCTTATTTTGTAATTGCTATGAACGGCACACGTGTTAAGTATTTTGTTTCTTTCATATGTTAATCACTACACAACACTTATTATGTTATTTAAGCAATTGACAATAATTAGATATAATTTTACATGAAGTGATCTCGTCTTAGCTTTATCCCGTTTTGTATCAGATGATATCGGGGTTGACTCCTGATCTAGGGGATTTGATAAGGACGCAAGTTTCTATACAGAGCGACTGCCTTCTGACCACTATAAAACCAGGTCTAATTCTGGATTCAGTCATTTAAGACAATTCATAACATCTTGAGGAAACCCGGATTTTACATAGCGGGGTTTGAACCTAGACTGGAATGGAAGTTTGAAATGCAAACCGCTAAGCCATTGAGGCTTACAACGTAGAAATGCTGACAGGAAATCTTGTAGTAAAGTTGATTTGTACTACCTATTTGTATTTTTTCTATCCCAGAATTAACAGAATACACTGCGATCAAGGGTTATTATAAACCTATAGTTTTTGTTGAACTGTTTTTAGATCGCCTTTCTAATAAAACATTTTCGGTGTCCAACATTGAAGCATTAGATCCCGTGTTCAATTCCCCGGTAGGACAACTATGTATAAGTTTTTTCACTTTATCTAAAAAAAATAACGTTGCCTGGGATTGAATATGCGCCTGATATGGCGACGTACAACCAGTCACTTCTTGGACCTAGTGTCGTAGGATAATGGGTGCACAAGTATGTACCTCTGCCTACAACTTCGCGGATATAGGCGTGATGGTATTTATTAGTTTTATTTTTAGAATTAAGTTGACATTATCGGAAATACCAAAATACTCCTCTAAAAATTAGGGTCAAATTATACATTCATCACCTTTCATTTAATAGAGACAAGGTGAACTCTATATAAATATTGATATCAATAAATGATTATGCATTTACGAGATTCAGAATTAATTCATTCTTAATAATATCAAAAAACATCAATATTTATAAGATCTTTATACCACTTACTAAAAATCTGTAATTATTACAGTCTGTGTATATTATAAGTCGTAAGTTTTGTTGTTCAGATACATTAACAACTCCCTTATTTTAACTTATAACCCAGGTTTTATGGGAACCTTAGAACGTTTGGGTCATTTTAAACTGCCTTATTATTATTAAAACAAAGTTATTGCATACCTAGAGCAGCAAAATAAGAAAAGCTGTGAGTGAATACTGTTTTGCTGATCTACGGAGTTGAAAAGTGACATCACCGTACAATTTGTATTGTTTAATTTTATATCAAATCAATATAAATTATACATTTCGGATTTGAAAAGAAACTTACCCCACGATTTCTGGCGATTTTTCTATGCATGCTAGTGGTCAACCGGTGATAGAAATTCGGCCATAACAAATTTAAATTATAAGATATTTTGAGATAATTTAATCAACGATTAAAATCTTTTATTTTGTAAAAATAATTTCATCGTTTGCTAAATGTCCTTGAGAGTTATATTTGGAAATATAAAACCTTAAGAAACATTAAATGACCAACAAAACAAACAATTTGACAACAAAGTATGTATGCGTGAAACAAATATTTGTGTTAGTGTGTGTAAAATGTATAGTAGTGTGTATAATGATTTATATATTGATTTAATGTACTTTATAAGCATTACTATTGAAAAATATTACCATTCTGCACTTCTTCCACGCATAAACTATGAGTGTGCCAAATCATACTCGTGCTCCTCTGTCGGCGTAATTTTCGTGGTCTAAAATTTTTTCTTCACGTAATAATTAATATATTGCCCAGTACAAGATGAGTACTTTAAAATAATTCTAATGGCCAATTTCTGATCAATTCAGTCAAAAACCATTTAACCGTCACATGTTTTCTGACTTAAAAAAAATCACTCTAATCGATGTTTAAATGAGACTAGTGGTGCCATCTATATTGCCTCTGCATCTGTATATCTACACGCTACAAGTGAACAATCAACATGTATAAATAAAAAAAATCTTCACGCTAATATCCCCGTAGGATACATATGCATCCATGATTAGCCAACTATATTAGGTCTCAACATTTTGTTTTTCAGCTAAATTGAAAAACCTAGACCACAGAGGCGATTAATAAGCGTTGCGTTTTAAAAACGCTGGTGTGTAATACTGTATGAGCTATCAAACTAATTTGCATGAGATGTAATTTACAAACTAGGTGCGTATAATAAATTAGACATTTGAAGCTCTAAAACAAATAATCTGCTATTTCTGTTTGTTTCTAAGCATGCCTTCGGGGCTAACTGCCTTGCCTGTTCAATTAATATGGGTCGTAGATATTAATATGTATATCTTATATTACTTCTGAAGGTAAAGTACCAATCGAAGTAATTCGCAAGATAATTACGTTAGACTATTCGGAGTGAGAAGTACAGTCAGCATCGCAGAAAATGCCAAATTACAATAAACAATGCTAATAAGGTCTAACAGCCCGACCAGCCCGACCAGCAACGGTACATCTACAACGTCTTATCCCAAAAAAATTTGTATAATATTTTACCTTTCAATGCCCATTACTGTGATACAAATGTAATGAAAGTAATTAAATATCTTTTATAGTGTAAGTCATAAGGTATGTGTTGCTTTGAAATCAAAATAAGTTACAGTAACTAATTTTTGTTTCAAAGCTTATTTAAGTAAAGTAAAAACAAAAATATTTTGGCAATGTATGAAATTAAGTCTATATACGATATGTGGCTAGTAAAGAAATTTTTGGGTAATGCTCTAAATTTTCTTAAAATCCATTCTATATTTTTCATCGTTCGCGCTTGGTTTAAACTATATTTTAAATGAAAAAAAAATTCACATTAACATGTGAAGAAGTTTCTTTCATTTAAAATTTTCTTAAAATTAGTTAACTAACTGGAAATATGTTAAATGATATTTTCTGTTAATATTACAAAAATGTTACTTAACTTAAAATTACTTATACGTACTTAAAATTTTATTATTAAAAGGGTTATGAATCTATTTCTTTTAATTCTATTTTTTTGTCAATAGTCTTACTTAAGAATGAAGTAAATTAAAAAAAACAGAAAGTCTAATATTTGTTTTGACTTAACATAAAATTTTTGAATATTATTTTACGCGCGTTTGATAAAAGTAACTTAAATTAATGGTATGGACCATACTACACATCGACAGACACCAATAGGTCTATAAATAAATTTCAGTTTTGCTAGCTAACCTTTCAAATGTACTAAGTTCGGCTTACTTCATAGGCATAGATAATTGCACCTAAATAAATACTGCTAAAAGGATACACTTTGTAGTTTATTATCATCATTATGTTATGTGTCAGGTATTTATTTACATTGCAAAATAGTTTATAAAATTTATAAATCAATTCTATGACAGGAAAAAAATTGGTTAGTAAACGTATTAATTGACATCAGTATTAGGATTTCTCTGATAAAATTGAAGATTAGTGATTTCAAATGAAGTAAAATTGCAAGCGCTTATATTATCACATGTCTAAGCATACAGTATAAATGTAAAACAGAAGTGGGGCTAATACACTTCCCTGAAGAACACAGTTAATATTCAAAGGAACATTTATATATTATATTGCAAATTAAAAGAACAAAAACAAAATTATATTACAAGATTAATAGTTTCAATTGCTTAATTAAAAATAATTACAGCAATTCTTTTTTTAAACATAGGATACATAATATGTTCGTCATGAATTTATAAAATGTACCGATTGCAGTTTTTGATTTAAATTCAAGAAATAATTTGAGTACATATACAAGTAATAAGAAATGATTTGTAACTTCGTCAGTACATTCCAAGAATAATATAATTACCTGATGTTGATCTGAACAAAGTACAACCAAGAACTCCAAATACTTATTTTTATCAAATTACAAAAATAATTACGATCAAACATTTAAATAAAATTTGTTTGTAATAATACATCAAAGATAAACTTCAACGCAATCGCTTTAATGTTATCAAATTTTATATGACAGACATAAACATTGTAAGCAATTGAAATATTACATTTATACGATTATTTTGCAAAAAGTTAAGGCTTATGACATTGTGAATACATTTTATATTTATTGTTCAAAAATTACAATTTCATGTGTTTTACCGACTTCATAAGAATTTACATTCAATTTTCAAAATTTACTTTGATTTTGTTTCAATAAAAATAAACCTATAATACATAAGCATAAGATCACTTTTATTAAAACAAAATAAGCCTACAATCGCTATGAAGGTTACAGATTATGTAAAGTGAAGATGAAAGTCATGTAAGAAGTATATATGGAATTTAAATTCATTTTAAGCCATGTAGATCTTGTAGATACAAGCATTTTTGTTACGATTACGAATTTAGTAATTACATCGGAATTAACGTTTCAAAAACATTCTGAACATACACAAAAATATAATCAGAGAAGTCTTGCCTAGACGTAAGCTGTCTTTACCTTTGGGCGATTTAAGGCTAAGAACATAAATTATTAAAGGGGTATGGCACAAAACACTAAATTTCACATCACTATGACATTTATGAATTTTGTTCTATAATACAGTCTGAATACAGTCGATAGTTTTTTCTTGCACTGCACTTTAATGGACACTATTACATGAGGACGTCCAAGAAAAAGCTTTCAATTCCTTAAAAAATGGCTCAAATAACTATCAGACCTGTGGTATTGCAGCTGTTCGAAAAGCGGAGATTTTTTTGTGTTAAGACAGCAAACAATCACACGAGAGAACCGTGGTCTATAGATAGTATAATTGTTATAGGTGCGTCACTATCTGTGGTTGAGCTATTAGACCATATGTGTGTTTACCATCCAACGACTAATCGCTTGCATCATATTTCATAATTTTTTTGATATAACCTAAAAGTTACAAGTTTTGAACCTAAATGCATAATAAATATAGTTAGTGAAAGAGATCGACTCAAGAAAGGCTGGCTAGACATCATAGAAATGTATGCCAATGAACTCGTTTCACTCACTTAGGAATGCTGACAATTGTGCGAAGTGAAGAAGCAGGAATAGAAAAGCGGACCTTAAATTTTAATGCCCTAACGTGATGAAAAACTGGGATAAATGTTTAAAAGAATGATAATAATGATCATTGATTTTTTTTAATTGGATAAGCAACCGGGATAAAGTCAAAGATGATGATAGTAATGATTATTGATTGGTTTTTTCAACGGTGATGAACAACCGGGACAAAGTTAAACATAATGATAATAATAATCATTGGTGTATATTATTACTAGCTGACCCGGCAAATTTCGTGCCACCTGACAGGAACAGCTAACAAGTTTATATGGGAAACATTAAATAATTGTTTGTCATGTTCATAAAAAAAAATTCAGCATTTTTTTCATAAGAACCTTCCTCAGACTCCTTCAAGCGCAGTAAAAATCTCCAATCAACCAAATCGGTTCAGCCGTTCTCGAGTTTTGCGCTTTGCAACACATTTAGCCATTCATTTTTGTTTATATAGATTGTTTGATTTATGAATTGAATGATTTTTTTTATTGTTGTGGGATAAGTGAACTAGGACACGGCTCTTTTGATGTTAAGATATAACCGTGGCTATAGGACACTATAGATGTTGTAGGTGCGTCACTGTCCTGTCAAAAATAAGACAATAACATACAAATCGCATTTGTAAATACTTATAATGACAAAGTTACTAATCTAAAGAAATAAATAAAATTGGAGTATCTGTATGTAATATTAAAATAACTGCTTTTTGCTAAATGCAAATGTATGTTTTCTAGATACAAAACAGCATAAGTATTTTTGTCTGAATGTCTATTCGTTTTGGAAACGCTAATCTCAGAAACGGCTGAATCGATTTTGACGAGATTTTCACTGGCAGACAGCTAATTTATTAAGGAATGGCTTAGGCTACTTTTTTATAGAACTAGCGACCCGCCCCGGCTTCGCATGGGTATATTTTACACGTTAAATACATAAAAACCTTCCTCTTGAATCACTCCATCTATTAAAAAAACAGCATTAAAATCCGTTGCTTAGTTTTAAAGATTTAAGTATACGTAGGAACATACATAGAAAGTGACTTTGTTTTATAATATGTAGTGATTGTAGAAAATAAAATAATGAAATAAAACACAGACGAATTCGCAGTCATAGCTAGTACTATATAAAATATAAGTAAGATTAAAATAACCCTGCACCTGCTATCTCATCCGGGTAAATATCTAAGTTACCCGCAATACTAATTAAATATTTATGTTGTTTACAAGTCATTCAAATAATATATTTAATGATTGTTCTTCACGCTCTGTATACTCGTCTAAATTAAAACTTAATTTGATTCATATCGCAGCTGCGAAGTTAAGCGCTTTTCATTAATTACATGTTGTATCTGCATTGATCATTAGATCTATACTTGTACATAGTACTAGCTGTACCCGCGACTTTGTCCGCGTTTTTATTTATTTTTTCTTCTAAAATAAAGGTTGCCTAAGTTACCCCTTATATCAGCTATCTACTTGGTAGTGCTATTTGTTGTATATTTAAATACATTATGCGAATATATAAACACGTTGAATAACGTAAATAAATATTATGTTTTTATGTAAACATGTAAACAAGTTTAAATAAAGGCAATTTATATTAATTTAAAAATTAAACAATTAAACATTAAACAAATTAAACAATTAAACAAATAAATATAAACTCAGACTACCACTTATGATTGACTGACTTATTGACTGACTGATCTGAATTGTTCTCCCAGAAGGAGTATATTTACCTCGGAGATGGTGGTACCGTTGGATAGAGATTGGTTTCAGGACAACCAGAAAAATCCGAAACCTTGAAAAAGTGGACCTGGTAAAAAGTCAGTGAACGGCCCGCCGAAACGGTGACACATAGCGAGACGGTGTAAACGCCATTTTTCTCTTTGCCCATGACAGTTACCAAGGCGTGTCAAAGACAATCCAAAATGGCGGAAACAAGATGGCCGCCATGCAAATTTGAATTGCCTATATTTCCTAAACGATTAGAGTTACGGATTTGCTTCCATAGCAAAAGTTGATGAGGGTCAGTAGTATTTTTTGGATTTCACATTTTTTCAAGATGGCCGCCCATTTTTTTATGGTGGATCAAGGCGTGTTTGGTGTTTTTAAAGGGGTAATCGGGGTCGCTGATTACGAATTTGACATCCGTTTTGAAATCCAAGATGGCTGTGAGCGCGCTGTGGTCGGCACACCCAGGTAATCTCGCGAGCTGCTTGCAGTTCGCGTAACGCGCAAACTCTCATGGCCACCGGGTCAAACCGCGAGCTGCTTGCAGCTCGCGCAACGTCCAAAATCTAGTGTTCCAAAAAGAGCGTGGCTACCGGGTCCAAACGCGTGCTGCGAAGCAGCTAGCGCAACGCGCAAATACTAGTTTTACTTCTAAAATGAAACAAAAAACCAGTGTTATTTGAGTGAATTCAAAGTTTGGACCCTTTTACGGCTTTCGTAATTTTTGTCTTTGTTTTTTGTAAACATTCGAAATGTTAATATGGGTAGGCCAAATTAAATTTTAGAATTCACGTAAAGCGGGGTAGCGTTTATTGACGTATCACTGTAATTATACAAAACCCTTATCCAATCGTAAGCAGATAAATATTGTCACGCCCGTATCTCCAAAAGAGTAGGGATAGTTACATAATATGCACCCATGGTAACACGATAATATTGGGCAGATACCAGCCCCCTTAGAAGGTGCACTATCGCCATGACGCGATCGCGTCGAGACGATAGTGTATGTTCTAAGTGGGCAGGTTTGCTCACAGTGTTTCACTTCATAGATAGTAAAATCCATTGGTACATGGCAGGGTTTGAAAATGGACTACCGAAACAGCAGTCCGAGGCACATATTGCTAGGCCATTAGGCTGTTTTAACTATTCAACTATTAGCACTCAGCCTTAAATTCAATTGTAATACCTAGAATGTCAATATTTCTTACTTTTAAAATATACAAAAGTGATTTACTAATAATCTTTACCTTGCAGGACTTCGAGATTCATAAAGCTCTTGAAGATTAGTGTAAAACGGTGGGTTACACATACTAAAGTCAAATGTATCAGTGTTGTCTTCAGAACACATAAACTCAAATATTGAAGTTGCAGCATTTTTTCTCACTGCAATAATTATCACTCTTCATCTCACAATGATTAACTGAAACCTCTTTTATACACAATCAACATAGTTCAAGCTTTAACAAAGCTGTTCTTTAATAAATTTCTTAATAATCTTTTTTTTTTTTTTATGGTACTGGAAGGCAAACAAGCAGACGGATTTCCTGATGGTAAGAAATACACGTCGCCTATA
>DVZL01001925.1:0-16405 GCA_018236625.1 Lasaia peninsularis
GATGAAGTTTTTTTTTAATAGATAGAGTGATTAAAGAGGAAGGTTTTTATGTATATAACATGTATAGTATACCTGTGCGAAGCCGGGGCGTGTCGCTAATTTATTAATTAGTTTACTTAACGATTAACAAGTTCCTAGTATTATTAATATAACGCAATACCTATATCATTAATAAAATGTTATAATGTTTCCCTTAAAACACTTAGTACGATGAAAGTTACGGTTTTTTCGCACGTAAGTAAGCAATTACCGTTGGTTTCTAATAGTGAAGTCACTAACTCTATCGCCGTAATTAAAAATTTCTTCCGTATCAACCCACATAAAGTTGGGAGGAAAGAAGTAAAAATTTCGCGGATGTACCTCAAAGAAAGAAATATCGTCACGCCCATAACCCCGAAAGGGTAGGCGAAGGTACATCGCCACATCGGGCACAAAATAGGGTTTCCTCCACGATATTTTCTTACACCGTAAGAGAGCTTTGAACGTAAAATGTACCTACTTCAAAACTACACAATGTCGTATGTATTTCGTTTGTAAAACCTAGATCACAGTGTAGTTTTTTTTTCAACCAACAATAAGACGGCGGTGGTTATCATCCCTATATATTTTTTCTCGAAGATTCTAGTTACATATTCAATTCAAAATAAACAACTAAAGTGAAGTCGTGTGTATACACTAACGTGATATTATCTGCTGTTTATAGACAAATATATAGACAATATAAAGTAGATACGGTACGGGACCCATAATACGCGAGTTCGACACTCCGGTTTTTTTTGTCGATCCGTCCAAAACTGAACGCATTTTAATATTAATATCGAGTTCAAAAATAAGCTTCCATAGCATGAATACGTTGTAAAATATAATTGTTGAACGACATTGAACTTTTTGTTTTGTTTGACATTTAATTACAATACGATTAGATCACTGCGATAATTTCCCACCATTGAGAACATGGCTTTATATATTCAATGTTAAGACCGCACAGTAACAGGCGATAATGGATGGTTGTTTTTTGCAGTACAAATAATACAATGAGCTCATGCTTTGTCCGCCCTAATAAAACAATTAGAAGGGCCTTAAATGACAAAAATATTCCATACCATAGCCTCAAATTTGTTGCTTTTAACACAGCGAATAAGCAACGGATTTACTGTTTCTGAGGTAATTTTTTGCACATAAACACCATTTATGTTACGGGTGATTGCCGCCTAATAAACTTTTTTTAAGATATCGCTATCTTCTTTTAAAGTTAGTAAAAGAAAGAGACAAAAATTTTTACTCCTGTCGGATTGTTTTGAATGTGACATTTCAAGAGACGTTTAATCTATACCTCAGAAAAATATGATTAAAAACACTACAATATATTGTTTTCTGTTTAATTTGACATGACTTAAATGTTCTATCTCTTTCGTTTTTTATTTCATTGGAAAGAGATAGCATCTACCTAAAGTAAGAAGAATTACCACCACTTGATTTGCAAAGTCTAACAGTTTCCGTGCTGCAGGGCTGTCCATACTACATACCTTCGCGGCCAAATTAAAACTTGAGGGCGCAGAAAAAAATACATTCAATTTGAAGTAAAATAAAAACAGGGTAATAATTTCTTTTGAAGTTTATTATTTTTTTGTTAATTTATCTTTAGCAATCACATCGATCAACATCAATATTCGTTGTTGTCTGACCTATTGCATGAAGAAGTGACGTATCCGACAGTGAAGATCTGTACTTATTAGATTTTATAGAGTTCATGGTTGAATATGCAATTTGACATAAATAAGTGACGCCCATCGTCGACCCCATTTTCAAGCCAAAATTTGTTAATTGGGGAAACGATCGCAAATGATCTTAAAAAAATCGATTTCAGTTTCTATTCTTCCTTTGTAAAAGGGGGCCTGTTGTACGTCACAACTGCTAATCAGTCTTTACGATTTCCATTTGAATCGTTAATTGATGCGCAAAAAGAGACAAATAACTCTATTTTTTTTAAATCTGCGAAACACTGCTCAAATTCAAAAATTACTTCGTCGACGTACTTCAGGTGGTCAGAAAAGTAGTAACCTTCAAGATTTCTCTATTTTTTTATTGAATGTAACTAGATTAAAAATAAATGAATTATACCAAATATCATCATATATATTTTGAGAAATGTTTCTATTATCAAAACTATTTTATAGGTATCCAAAACTATTTTCTGATCTGTAGATTTAAATTTTAAAATATGCATCGCGGACCGTTGTTTTGACAGCCCTGCTTTACTGCACGGATGATATAATGGCATAAATAGGTGAGGTCTGTGCGAGCAGCAATGCACTCGACCACCCAGTAAAATGATTTCCTATTTCATTCACTCAATGTTAAACATTTATATAATATATTTTTTTTAAGAATTATTTTATCGTAAAACTATAAACTTGAATGCTATGCATAAATTATAATGTTCTAGAATGTAGGGCATTTTTTTAAGTAGAGCACGGCACAGATCCCAAGTAGGTTTTAGACGTTACACAGTGGTAAAAACACGATTAAAACTTTTCACGGATCAATAAAAACCTAGCAGTCATACTTCGAAAAAATCTCAATACTGTTTAGTCTATTACATATTTCACGAAACACTGTCAAAAATCCGATTTTCAATTGAAAACGTGCTCCACGTAAAACATTAGCGGGTACAAACAGACAGACAGACAAAATTTGTAAAAAATACTATTTCGGTGTATGTACCTTATAAACATACATATGCATTTATTAAAATGCGGTTTTTTTTACTATTACATACCTACAGACACTCCAAATTTATTTATTTTTATAGATTAATTTGTTAAAATATTTTAACAACGCAATATGTTAGTATAATTAAATACTTTTTAAGTAAGTGGTTTGTGTCCGTATCCAACGGGTAAAACAGAATATTATTAAGACTCCGCTGTCCGTCTGTCTGTCAGGCTGTATCTCATGAACCGTCCGATAGTTAGTCCTTTGAAATTTGATGTATTTCTGTTGCCGCTTTAATAACAAGTATTAAAAACAGAATAAAACTAATATTTTAGAGACTTTCATATAACGATCGTACCTTTTTTGCAGTTTTACAAATATTGGTACGGAACCATTGGTGCGCGAATCCCACTCGCATTTGGCCGGTTTTTTGTAACTACTTTTTAACAAAAATTCCGCAAATACCTAAATATATATTTTTATTTCATTAACTTTAACGAACATTTATTGGATGGTAAGCAATAAGATCAAGTAATTTTGATATGCGTTTAGATTTTTTGTTTTTAGTTTAAATATTCAACATAGATCAGTTGTTCTGGCATTAAGAGAATACCTCTTTAGTAGTATTTATACTAATTATCTCATATTGCCGATTACGGAAAACACACCGAATTGCCAAGGGGTCTTAAAACCTGCGGCAAAGTGTGTTTGTATTTATAGTTATGTATAGTAGGCCGGTTCTTATGTTGTCTATAGATTGTTACCATTTTTCGACTCCGAGCTGAAGGTTATACACTTACGGGTTATTAAAATAAGGAAAGTCTCGGATTACATGTTCATATTTTTTATGGGATAAGACAGCGAACAAAGCTCCTGATGCATAGGTACTCCTGTACTGTGGCGTGGGTGTTAGGCCTGATGTGCAAGTCTACCGGCTACCTTACCCTCCGAACTGGAGCACGAAAATGTCATTATGGCGGCAGGAAAATCTAGGGCGGTGGATCCCTACCCGGGCGAGTTGCTGCACAGCACTCTACCACCAGTGGTCATGTTTGATCCAGTTAACCTCTGCTCGCCTCTGACGAGCTGCCTGATAGGGAGGCAGATGGTCTATTCTAGATAGAGGACCCGGCATTTACTGCATTAAGACGGCTTTATATATCTTTATAGAGCTTCCTATACGTACAAAGGTACGTTCCGAGTTTCAAGTTACATATAAGGAAATATAGTTGTAAAGTGTATTCCTGAACAAAACTTAAATGTTGGAAAAATGTTAACAGTTTATAAAAATTCTTTAATAATAAATTTGCAACCTACTTTACGTCCATTCTAAAATGTTATATGTTAAAAAATCCCATACAACTTACGATGGACATTGACCATGTATTGTATAGTGAGATAATATTCAATGATTCAATTGTTATGGCTGTAATTTCTGAACTACAAAACTGACGTCTTGGAAAAAAAGCACCTTCACGCTTATTATCCCCGAAGAGTTAGGCCGAGGTGTGCTAGCATATCCATGACTCGTAAGTCCAGTAGATATACTGGAACAACCACGATTAATCAAGTTACTAGGGCCCATAACGTGATGGGTGGAAAGCCTATCGCCACTTCGGGCACATTTCAATCTCGGGCAATGTAATGCTTAATCAGAAAACTGAAACACATTCTAAGATAAGTTGCGCGACCTGGGAATATGACATAGTCAAAAAAAATATGACATAGTCTGCAACTATTTTCAATAAATAAAAAAACAATACTTATCTACAAGAAATCGGATTGCGCGTTTATAACTAGCGGTATACTATACATGTTATATACATAAAAACCTTCCTCTTGAATCACTCTATCTATTAAAAAAACCGCATCCTAATCCGTTGCTTAGTTTACATACATACGTGAATACAAAAAAAGTGACTTTGTTTTATAATATGTAATGATAGTTAAATTTAGATTTTGGCTTTATCCCCACGGAACGCCCTTAAGTAAATGGGATAAAATTTAGCCTCGGAAAGTTTACCCGCGAGCCAAATTTCGTCATGACAGCGTGAAGCGTCTTTTGTTTCACATTATGTAGCGATAATCTTGTTAGTGTATCTACAATATGTACTTAGTTACATTGAACTTCAGGTTGGACACATCAGGTTTGTGTAGGCGTGAAGGACGTTCACTAGACGTAGCCAAACCACTTTCATATTATAATATTAAACACATCATTATAATTACTTCGTAGGTAAGGCACAATAATTAAAACAGTTCATTGAAATTTACATTCAAAAGTGTCATCGTATTGAGGTATGAGGTATTTTCGGCTTTTTTCGAAGAATATAATTCCTCGAAAAAAAATCAAACGAATGAATAAAGTTGGAGTGTATAAAGTGATGGGCAATGACGTAGCTAGACCGAGTCCAAGTCCGAGTGGGACGCAATGTAAAAATGCACAAAGCCATCTATTTTCAGATTTGGTAATTAATTTCAATCTATAAAAATAAAAATGGAGTGTCTGTATGTAATAATAAAATAAACGCTTTTTACTAAATGCATATGTATGGTTTACATACAAGGTACTTACCGAAATTTTATTTTTTAAATTTTTGTGTCTGTTTGTTCCCACTAATCTCTGAAATTGCTGTACCGATTTTGACGGGACTTTCACTGGCAGAAAGTTAATGTCATAAGGAAACTTAGTTATATGTTATGCTTAGGCTACTTTTATTTAAGAATTTTGCTTTAGAAATGTTTAAAATAAAACAAATAAAAACGGGGATGAAGTCGCGGGCACATCTAGTAATAATATAAATTTAAAGTCATTAAATAAACTCTATAGTTGCTTAGTAATAATTTAATAATTAACTGGTTTAAATTCTTAATGTTGTTCATTAGGGTTCTTTGAGGTAACTAATTAATAAGTAATCCTGTTGAATGCCCAAACCTTAACAATATTTATATAAAAAGAATACACCGATTGCCCAGGATTGGAATGTGCGGGGAGTGGCGATAGGCTTGCCACCTATCACATCAGGGCCCTACTACCTTGGCTAATCGTGGGTATTCTAGTATACCTCCTGGAATTACAAGTCGTGAATATACTAGTACACTTTTGCCTACCCCTATAAGGCACTTTTTTTTAATACGTCATTCGTCGATTTCTTTTCCAGATCCGACAAAGCTCCGAATTGAAACGTAAGCTAGGCATCACAGTGTGGAAGGAGATAACTGAGGATGTCAATCAAGGTCTAAAAAATGTTAAGGAGAGCCAGGTGTAAGTGATCCTTTGATTTAACACCGTTTTCTCGAGGGTTAGAACACGCGGTGTGGGTTGGCTTATCATTTGAGTTAGTTTGCTAAAGCACTTTTTTAGTTTCCGCCGTAGTTTCATTAAATTTTATTTCTTGCGAACAGTTATCAAACGATAGAAACTCGTGTGGCTGCCCTTACTCAGGCTGTGACGGAAGCACCTATGTAAGTACGATAGAGGAATAAAGTTTTAATATTCATCTTAAGTTATTATTGATATTCATTTAGTTACCTCTGTGGTCGGTGTTCAATTTTGACGCACGAGGTCCTGGGTGAGGCAACTCGTTCTTATAACTTATTTCATATATCTAAAAAACTCATAAAATAAGTTTAATAGAACCGAGGACCTCGGGCGTCAAAGTCGGATTCCTAGATTCGACCGCAGAGGTAAGTAGTTTTAGATCATTAGAGCGTATGTTTCGACGTCAAAAACGATATTGAAAAAGTGGGTTACTTGTCTATGATAGTCTAGTAGAATATTCTGGTAGATAATTAGGTACCACTGCCTATGAACATGAGCAAAATAAAGATTAGTTAAAAAAGAACACTACAAATATTGTTGTAGCGAGGCTACTCCAAAGTTTCGCTGTTCGAATAACGATCTCTCCCAGATATCATCTCTGGAAGGTATAAGAGATACCTATTCTTTTTCTTTTATTTCAAATCCCTAATTGTATTTAGAATTAAAGTTTAGTTTGTATATATGTAGCATGTATAGTAGTATGTAGTTATTTAGTTGAGTAATTTTGAGAGATTTATTTAGATTTTATAGCTAATGCTCCAAATTAATTACGTAAAATTAATTAAGTACAAGTTCCGAAACTTATGTTTGATTCCAATTAGAGCTATTTCAGTTAGAGCTTAATGAATCTGAAAGTCACGAAATATTGTTTCTCATTAAAAAGCTGCAAAGCTTTAAAAGAATAAAATATAAAAACGTAATCGTAATAAAAATATGATATTTTGCAAACTCCCGTCAAAACTACAAGCACTGTGCGACTCGCTCAACGCATGTTTTACTTCGCAACTATAGCACCTTCAGGAGAACTAGACTGCACTCCTCAACTGTAGAGCTGGGGGTTCGTTTTTTTTGGCGGTAGTTTATTATATCAATTAGAGTTATGAGAGACGTAATCATGCATAAAAAAGATACACTTTTTATGTTAAACTAATGTCTCATCGATGCATTGATGGTTCAAAACTATTTTTTTTGAAATTTTTACAAAAAATAGGTATATTATTTTTTTTATTAAGAATATAAAATATCAAATATCGACGGACTTGTCATATGATGGAACCTAATATAGTCTAATCGTGATTTTATTTATCTCAGTCTACCCTTCGGACGTGATAATATTTTTTAAACGGTTTTAGTATTTAGCCCGAATATTTTTAAGAATATAAAAAATGACGTTCAAGTTCGATGAGACATTAAACTACTTTCTTGCGACATAGTGTGGTGATGGTCTTTTTTACACAGTAGGTGCAAGCATATCGATAGCAGCGCTTTATATTTTGTTTTTTTAACCTGTTCTAACCCGAAAGAAAGTTATCTATGTAATTATAAAATACAATTTTATTACCTACAGTTTCGTTATGTATATATGAAGCTCACTAAAATGTATTGGAATATTGAAATAAGTAATCTCTTTTGGAGATATGCTCGTCTTATTTACAATATATATTTACTTGTGATATAACTTTTTGTGTATAGTAAACAATATATTAAATGAATAGAAATTAGTCTACTGATATTTCAAGATAACTAACAATTAATTATCAAATAACTAATGGCTAATGACTGGTTTGAGGCCTTTTTAGGGTCGTTTCTGTTGCGAAAATCATCCAAAAAATGACAAAAAAAGCTTTTGTTGTATAGGATCTCACTTTAAAAATATTTCAGCTGTCAAGCTATCACGGTTTGTGAGGTACAGCTTGTGTTCAGGCAGACAGACAGATAAATGGACAACAGAGTCTTTGTAATAGGGTTCCGTGTTTAACCGTTTTGGTACAGCATAAAACTACTAAATTTGATTCTCATTTTATTATTATAGATGTTCAAGTTATTCCTACAATCCAACTGCGAACTAAATAAATTAATAAAAATAGTTAGCAGATTAATTACTAAACTAACTAACTTACTAACGGTATATTTATATTGTAATTAATATAAATATATACAAATACACGAATAGACGGATATCAGAAATCAATTTATATCTATAAGATAATGCCACTCGAACCCGTATGACTGTATGGCGAATTAGAACTATGTCTCAGAGTAGGAAGTCTGATAACAGTAACGATTATTTTATTCATCTAGATGACTCATATGTACTGATATTATTTGTTGCAGCATTTTTCTATAATTTTCAGACTAGGATTGTTATCTATCTAGAATTTTTTTATGGGTACAAGACAGCGAACAAACACATGGGTCTCCTAATGGTAAGAGACAACCGTGACCTATACATATCATAGATGTTGTAGGTGCGTCACTGTATGTGGTCGGGCTGTTAAATCGTAAATGTGCAAGTCTACCGGCTACCCTACCTTCCAGACCGGAACACGACAATGCCATTATGGCGGCAGGAATGGGTAAGGCGTTAGATCCCTACTCGGGTGAGTTGCTAAACACTACCTAAAGTGAAAAAACGGAACCTTATTACTAACTCCATCTGTCGGTCTGTCTTTTACCAGGCTGTATCTCGTGAACGGTGATAGCAAGACAATTAAAATTTTCACAGATGATGTATTTCTGTTACCGCTAAAAATACTAAAACCAGAATAAAATAAACATATAAATGGTGCTCCCATACAGCAAATATAATTTTTCGATGTTTTTTTTTTAATTGGTACAGGTTTCTGTTCGACTCTAATTTTCACTTGGCTGATTTTTTTTGAATATGTTTCTACATTTTTCGAATATTTATAACAAAGTATTATCACAAAATTAAAAAATATTAAATATTAACAGTTGTTTCAAAATATTGTATAGAAAGATGGCATTAAAAATCCAAATAATATACAATTATGGCAGCGGTTTTAATACATACTACAGATTTTTATCATGTCTTAAGATGGTAACAATCAAAAAACAAATAGTGGTTTTTAATTAATAAAGTAATAACACTAACCCTATTCTGGATCTTGTGTGTCTGCAAAATCTCCAGATTAAGATGCTATTTTCGAAGTGTGACATGAAGCTAAAAGTACCAACTCTCTGGAAATACTCTCCAAACAACGAGCAGCCCTGACTATGTAGCCTGCCAGTTTTTCTGTAGAGTTAACTGTTAAAACAAACTAGTCTCATGAGAGTGAGATAACCAGTCCTAAGAGAACGAGATAGATGTTTAATATTATAATCTTAAGACAGTATAACATTATAAAGTATAACCATCAAATTTCTAACTCATCAATTAATATAATCAAGATAAATCCTGGGGGGTTAGAACGTGCACTATCGTCACGACGCGATCGCTTCGTTTTGCGCGATTGGAAATGTCAAACTCAATAAACCTAGTACAAATTTTTGTCTTTGACATTTTAATCGCGCAAAACGACGCAATCGCGTCGAGACGATAGTGCACGTTCTAACCCCCTTGTATTATCTGAATGAATATTACATAATTTTGGAATTCACACTCTGTCAAGTTGACGTTGACATTTGACAGATGGTTATTGTTTTCGGTCCATAAAGAATATTAGGCATAAATCATATTTCATAACGAATTCATTTGGTTAAAGAAAAAAGTCCCAAGACTGATTCATCACTAAACACTTCGGCTAAGTTTTAGGTATCTAAGCCGTAAAACATCGAGACTAGATATTTTTTCTCTGGTTGCAAAAAACACAACAGTCGTCAGTTTTCCTTATGTTTTGTGCAGATACCAAAAAACTGAATCTGTGATAAAGTCAACTGCTGAGAAGACGACGTCCATTTTCGGCGGGATCACCGCCGGGGTTTCGAGCAAACTTGGCCAGATGCGGAACTCCGAGTCTTTCCGCTCCATCGAAGAGCGTGTTGGCACCGCTTATGAAAATGTTAAAGTAAGTAATTTTTTTCAGTAAGAAATATATATTCTCACGCCCATATCCATGTAAGGAGTAGGCAGAGGTACATATGCACCCATGATTAACCGACGATACTAGATTCCATTATGAAATAGATGGCAAGGCTATCACCGTATCGGGCAAAAATCCAATCTTAGGCAATGTTATATTTTTAGCTAAACGGAAAAAACATATAAGAACAAATTGCCCTACCCGGGAATCAAACCCCGGACCCCGTTCCTCATAGTCTGACACCAACTACGCTCGACCACCGAAACGATTATTATATTAATCTCAGAGCTAGCTGTAAGATTTGTCAGAGATTATCTCACCTTTAATATAAAAAAAAAAAATTAAGACCCTCAATGGCGTAATGGTATGAGCTTCGGACATCCAGCTTCGAAACCTACCATATACTAACAAGAAAACATTGTGAGAAAACCCGGGATTTGTGCCCGATACAACGACGCACTGTCACACTATGGGATCTAATCTAATCTGCTAACCATGGGTATTTACCTCTATGAAAGAATGAATGAACGAAAACTTTATTGCATACCAATACAATTAAATTTAGGACAAAAAATTATTCTTATAATAGTTATGCTAATATTAATTGTTACGCAAAGGCGGTCTTATCGCTAAGTAGCGATCTCTGCCAGACAGATCTATGTACCTCTGCCAACCTTTTCATTGATATGGGCGTGATGATATTTAATCTCACCTTATGAACTGTATTATTTGTGTGTTCGGTCGTTCTTGTCAACTGGGTACAAGTGTTAAAGAATTTTTATTTTATTTTATTATGTGATGAATAAAGATAATATGTTTAATGTATTTTTCGTTTGTGTTAATTAGTAGTGTTTATTCTTTACTTCTATTTTGTGAACAGTCTGTCTTTTTCTATTTAGCTCTAGATATCTCTTTTTAGAGATAAGCTCGCCTTTTGTACTGTTTTATTATTTGTGTGTCGTATATTACCTGTGTACAATAAAGTGTTAAATAAATATTTCAGAAAATAATAAAATACAGTCAGTAAAAAGAGTACTTCCACGTCCAAACACAAGTGGCCATGACGCCCCTGACACAAATAAAGCCGCAAGCGGCGATATTTCGTAATCCCCAGATAATCACTATCATCACCTTTTCGTTCGTAGTTCCCACACAAGAACCGATATTTAGACTATGCAGGTTATGTTTCGTAGACAACAGAATGCAATGACCCCATCGCACAATGCTTATCCAGTTGTTTAGGTTACTGAAACTACTGGAGTAGTCGAATGTAACAAATATGAGAGATCTATTATAGGGATTGTCGTCACAATGTCAGTGCTTGCCATTGTCATGTTCAGTAACATACGTAAGAAGCTTATTACCTCTGCTTTAGGTTACCTACGTGCTATTACCATCGTACGTATTATGCATGTTAAATCTTATCCATAAGTGACAATTTCTTACCTCCAGGAAATCTGATTAAAGAAAGAGCGAAAGTGAAAGTCACTGTCGGTGTACCAAAGTAAGTCGGTTCGGTCAAGTAGAAAGAATGAAAAATGAAAGATTAACTAAACAGTTATACAATACGAATGTGGATGGATGTAGGTACCCGGGGAGACCAAGGTTGACATTCCACGACCAAATTGCTCGTGTATTATCCGAGGGTAATGTCAGGAGTCGGAAGCCTCCGACACCAGCGTGTTTGTTTGAAGAGAGTAATGAATGTGGAGGAGACAATGTAGGTATGAAAGCATCATAAAATTTGGCACCCGATGGTCTCTGCCTACTATGCCTATACTTATCGGCACCCATGTGTGTGTAAACCAGAGGTTCCCAAACTTATATAGTCCAACGCCCAGTTTGAAAATCAGTGATTTATGTAGTGCCCCTATTTATTTTCCACTTTAAAAACCTCAATAATATATATGCTTCGTCTGTAGTTTTTCTTGCCCCCTCATTGCACTTTAGGTCTCCAGCGCCCACAATGGGAGGAATAAATAAATAAATTGGTACTGTAATTATTATATTTCGTTCTTGCATCCGTCATCATATTATCACATGACACAATGGCGAAATGTCTCACTTTTTGGTAGACATTTTGATGATTCATTTTTTTAATCTAGTAATATGTAGTGACTAAATATTTAGTAGCGGACACATCAAATACTACTAGGTAGTAGAGTCTTGCAACGATTTGCCCGGATTGATACAACCGCCTTACCTATTTCGGCCACAATAGCGTCTGTGCTCGTCATTGTCGCGTTCTGGAGGGTAGGGTAGCCGGTAAACTTACGGAAGAGGCTTACGATCCCAGCCTCAGGTTGGCAACGCACCATTTCTACCTTTGGTATCTATAGGCGTTTAGTTTAGACATTACTACCAGGAAATCCGTCTTGCTTCCAATAACATAATAGTAGTAGAATACAATAAATAATTAATAGAATCGGGCGTTTGGACTTGACAAATCGTGGGATCTTAATATCGCCGGCCAATATGTTGTCCAATCCCTTCGGGCACATGCGTGCGTGCGTGCGTAATAACATATTTATTTTATGTTCATTTATGTATTATGTATTTATTCCAGGGTAAAGTGGCATCAAGGTCCAACTCCACACAGAGCTTTGACGAGGCTCTGCGCGAGAGCCGGGCCGCCAGCGGGGCGACATCCCCCACCATCCCCGAGCACAAGACCCTGCCCTAGTGTGCTCCCCCACACGCTCTACTACACACTGCTCACTGTACGTGGCTTCTAACTTCACCGAACACTTGGGGCTAGCATCAACATAAAGGCTCTCCCACACCGAGAACATTCCTGTTATTTCAAAATTTTAGCATTTATAATACCGCCCCTCAAAATGAGGCCAATGTTTCGGTGTGATGCTTTTATCGAAATCAAACGGTTAAAGTAATAAGTTTTTGATAATAACATTTAAATATTTTGTTCGTTACTATTGGTAGGTACGGAAAACTATAATTCCATATATAAATGACGCAGAGTGAAGGCAAAAAATGCCCTCCAAAAAAAGTTTGTCGAATTTTATAATATTGAATAAACTGCGTTTTACTTACGTGGGGGCTATTTTGTGGCGTTCACTTTAACTGAAACATTTTTTCACTCAAGATTTTTAAAAACTAAAATATTCGATTTCGATAAATTTTGACGCTAGTCCTCTATGATTCGAAAATTCTATTTGATGTGCTACGTATTCTTAATACGTACTGAAGTTTGACTTATTTTTATTCGGAGTTTTATATAAGTTTATTTATAGTGTCCGAGGAGAGATCACCTTAATTTTTTGTTTGTAATGTACGCGGTGCTTGTATACGTAATAAAATATGTTAAACACTGCAAAATAGTAATTTAATTATTTTAAATGAAGGAAGAGGAAACCATGGACTGCTCTCATTTCTGACCCTCATCTGCATTTCAAAATATATTCCAATTATTCAAATATTACAAGATTTATAAATACGACATGAATATTGCAAACTTTGTAATTATAATGATCTATTGAAGAACAAATTACGAAGTTTTTATACAGTCGCACTTCGAATAGCATTTTAGAATCACAACTTGATGGGCCTTCATTGAACTATCTATTCTAGCTTGATTCTAAACTGAACCTATCTCTGAAGAGAGTACAAAATGTACTAATGGTTCAATAGTAAGTTCGCGTTAAGGATGTATTCTTTGTTACCCACAAAAAAGTACAGTGATGCTGCTAGAACATATGGTGTTTTGTAGTGGACAGTGTGGAACTTGCTTCACATAGACATATCATCTGTAAATGACCCTGTAGAAGGTTAATGATTATGAACCTCGGGAACTTTTGTAGGTGATTTCCAAAATAGATTCAGTGTAATTGTGTGAGGTGGTATTTTAGGTAATCGTTTGTTAGGGCCGTACTTTATTGAAGGAAGATTGAACGGTTATCATATTTAAATATTTTGAACAGTGTTGTGAATGACATGTTAGATGAAGTTCACATTGGCCAGTTGCAGTCGTTTTTTCAAAGGACACTCTTGTACTAATTACGGCATAATAATCCTAATAATACGTAATGAAACAATGCATTCTTAACACGAATAGAGTATTTTCTTGGTCATTTTTAGTTAATTTATTTTGATTATATTTACGTTTAATAAATTTTAATTCTATGATTTATAGACTATTATTTATAAGCAGTTACGCTAGGTCGTAATTGATTTATATAAAATTAGTTAAACTTTTATATAAATTGTATCGGCTTGTGTCTAGATAGAAGTACAATGAAGCTGCAAACGTATCCATCAAGATAAAGTCCATTTGTTAATTAGGTGACACTTTTTTGACAGATGTCATTTCTGACATTACGGATTCGTGACGTTAGGACTGTCAAACTATGTATACCGGCTAATTAAAAATAGACTGATGAAAGAATTCATTCTAGTAACCCTTGTAAGGGTTTTACATTAAAAAGTATTTTATATAATGTTTTTGAAACTATAACTGTTGAATATTCAAGATTACCGTGCACAAGGGTCTGTTACTCACTATGTACTTAGTATTTAATGTACGTGACATTTTTGTATTAACATTTGGCAATTATTGTATGGTATTAAAAATATGTGAAAATTACTAATGTTAAAAACATTTTGTCGTTAATATAAAAACAACGGATGTTCAAACAAATGATACACGTGCGAGTTCGATCCTGACAGTTTATGGTTCTGTCCATTCTCTGAAATCTATCATAGATAATAAAAAAAAATAGATATCAAAATTACAGAAAACTAATCAACACATTCAAATTTAAAATTTTACTATTTCAATATATCCTTTCATACGATGTCAAAGGACGAAAAACATAGAAATATACAGATTTCTTTTATATAAATAATTTGTTGAGCGCAATGTTTAATTTTTAGATCCTTCTATACTTAAAGTTCTAAAAATATCAACGTTCCAACTTTAAACCGCGATTCTAACGTATTCGTTTCACAGGATACCTAATATAAACAGACATAATGCTGTAATTCCATGTGTAAACACACGGTAAATAGAATCACACGCAGAGTTAGACGTGTTATTCGTTTCTTTTCAAAAACAGGGGCTTATTTAAGGGACCATCCGTGTAAAGTCGCACGTGTATTGGTTTTTATATATCATTTGGCAGCAAAATCGCAATATTAAATTGTCACTGTTAAGCATTCCACATTTTAATGTTGGGAACACCGTACAGTACTTCTCAACAATATCGTATGACTTGACTCAATTAGAATGTGTTAAGGGCACATATTTTATACTATTATTAAAATTGTAAGAATCATACTGAGTATAGTGGAAACTTGCCAGTTGCCGATGCCTGTTAAGTCCAGTTCAAATGTATAAGATGATATTTTTATAAGACGCTTAGCTTTTCTTTAAAATAATCCCATTATTTACATTTAAAGTGGTAAATAAAGATTTATGCAAGTAATTTGTTTTATTTTTCATCATTTCCTTTCATCACACCTAGTATCCATAAATAAGGTAATATTACAAATGCATTCCGAATAATCTAGATGTACTGCTTTTAAATACAGCAAAAAATATTTATTCCGAACTTTTTGAACAAAATATTAAGAATTGATAAATACTAAAAATTCTGTAAATAGATCTAACCCTATGCAAATTATATGCTTGTGCTATTGGCGTTAGTAAACGATATTAATACATAGAAATACCTACACATAAGCACCTACAATAAATTGAACCAGATTTCCCAGGCCATAAGTACAGACAAATATCAAGCCACTTAACAATATCAGGTTACAATTTAAAAAACAGGTTATTAGTGTTTTTAGCATAAAGGGCACGAAATTATACTACTGTGAGTCTGTCAAACCGTAATTGTACTGGTAACTTTGTGCCCATTTCTAATTTATAGAATCTGGCAACAGTTTGCGGAAATCCATATTCAAACAAAAATACCATTATTATTTTGCAAACTCCTGTCTACGCACATAACACTAGCATTATGTGTGTAGCTAGCCAAATAGCTCTAGACTCAACTGTTTTAAAAAATCAAATTGATTCACGAGTTTTAAAGACATTAAAAATAAATCTTAAAATCGATTTGTTATTTAGTTCTATGAACGTTATGTAAGATGCTCATAAAGCTAAAAGTATTACACTAAGCAATGACATATCCCAAATACGTAGTATTTCTAACTATTTCTAAACTGGCAAACCTCTCTGCCAGTTTTGTGGAGTTGACAAAGTCAAAAAACCGGCCTTGTGACAGTGAGAAAGCCGTACCAATATAAGTATATATTAATCTGGCCGGCCCTAAGAGAATGAAATAGGTGTTGATTATTGTAG
>DVZL01001926.1:0-16401 GCA_018236625.1 Lasaia peninsularis
TTCACTGTCAAATGGCATGTTTCTTATTGTCTAATTATTCTCGTGACGTCATAGTAGTTGTTGGCTGGAGTTAGACACTAAGAAACATGCCATTTGACAGTGAATATACGAAAATTCGGGCTAGGAGTTCGTATCTTTTAGCTGTCAAAAAGATACACAATAGCCCCGCAGGGCTCGTAAAAGTGGCGAGTTGTGGAGACTCCACAGATAAAAACTCACCCTCCTCCAATGGTGATCATCTTGGAATCGGCCGCCATGAATAAGGAACTAGCGTGCGTCGTCTTACTCTCGGGTTCATTCTTGTCGGCCTGGGCGCACCCCACCCAGGGGTACTTCGCCCGCGCGGGGTGCAAGCTGTAAGGGGTACAAGGGGCAATCGTGACACTAACCCTCCTCCTATGGTGATCATCTTGGAGTCGGCCGCCATGAACAATTCGGAGCCGTGGGCGAGCCTTTGGTCCTCGCCCTTGCCGTCGCCGGCCGAACATCCGACCCACGGGTACTTTGCGCGCTCCGGGTAAAGGCTGCAAGGGTTCGTTATCATTGGGGGTTTATTATCTACCAATGGAAGTTAATATGATGAAAAATTCACCAACGAGTATGGTCTAGTTAGTATGTCCTTAGGTGTAAATTAGTCATAGTGCACGGTACGTATAAATCAGATGTTCTCAATCTTTATAAACATGTATTTTAAATAATATAATTTACATCTTCATTGTATTTCAGTAATAAAGTTAACTTTAGCATACTTAAAATATGAAAAGTTCCACTCAAAAAGGCATTTTAATTCTAACCATAGATGTCATTTTATAAAAGAGGATTTTATCAAATAATCTGTACGTTATTTTTAATTTTTGCAAAATTTTGACACTCCAACGGTGATATCATTTAAATTATATGGCAACTGAGTAGGTACTTTTTGAAATATTAACAAAAATAAAAAAAACACATTTTAGATAAATGAGAAAATGAACTGGAACTCGGTTTTTTGCAGTGTTACATACTAGATTTTAGCTATTAACATATCAATATACCTGTTTTTCAACATTTATACAATTTCCATGGTATTGTTTGTACCAGCTATATAAAAAAATATTTTAGGTTATGATAGAAAGTACAAAAAGATGTGTTAACACAAGATTGAGAAACTCTGTTCAGTTAAAATAATTATTGTTATTTTGTATGCATTTATTAATCAAGCTGCATTTATAAAATGTTATTAAGCTGCAAACGTATGCATTCCACTTAATTGAAAAAATATACACGTAAATCCAAAGAAATATTAACATAAAAACTTGACATTTGTAAATATTTGTTAGTAAGCATATTTTACGAACTGCCTAATTTCACACTCGAAATTAAAAAAAAATGTATACGTCATTATCAAGTAAAACATGAAAGTTTGCACACTAATACTCTTTTTATGAGATTGAAAGGCAAACAAGCAGACGAATTTTTTGACGGTGAGAAATCTGTGGGCATCTAATTTTGAAATGTGTGATGAGTTGCCAAGATGTGATTAAAATGTTAGCGTTCTTTGTTTGAGTAGGTTTACCCACTACCCAGACCATATTGGAACACTTCTTCAGTGAACGTAGAAGTTTGACCGACGGAACAAGTACAGCAGTGGTCATAGTTCGAATGAGTTGACGCAAAACTCTACCACTATTAACATAAGTTGTATTAACAAAATATATCTAATTCTATGTTATGTATGGTAACAATCTATGACAATCCAAAATAAACATATTATTTTATTACTCTAAAATTTAAGTCAATTACAAAATTACAAAAGTTGACTAAAACTCACAGCTACAATCTTAAAAGTCAATTAACTCACTGCTACAATCTTAAGTCGATTAAAACTCACAGCTACAATTTTAAAAGTCGTTTATTTTAAATAACGTTTAAGGAAAGATTGCGTACAGTGAAAAGATTAAAGAATGTTCAGTTAGAGCTAAGAATTCACACACAAATGATAAAGGTAAACTACTCGTGCACAAGACAAGGTCAATAAGAAGTATTTACAAGATGCATTGAAGATAGATAGGAGAAAGCCTTTACCCGAAGTCCAAGTACTGTGTAATTTGACATTTTATTCATATGAATAAAGTGTCAAATAAGGAAAAAAGGATTTTAGACATAATAAAAGAATATATGAATGATATATTAAAAATAAATAAATTCTGTACTGTTACTGTAAATTCAAATCTAATTATTTAAAATTTTAAGAAGCGGGGTTTTATATTGTCCCAAAGTAAATACCAAATTGATAATGAATCCAATATTATTTTTACCAAAATAAATAGTTATTATTATCAATGTGGTAATAAAGACACTAAAATATTATTCACTTTTTTCATTCATGGATTCTTTTTTTTTTTATTCAAACAATTACAATCTAAAATACAGATTCTTATAAAATTTGCTGTTATACATACCAAAAAAAGCAGTATTTTTTTTATAAATCAATGTTATAAAAATGTTATAACATGTAATGTTAGCTTATAATAAAATAATAAAAACAAATACATATAAAAAGCAATAAATTCTAAGCAACATATTTTTAAGTGGCAACATTTAATTCTTAATTTTTTTTTTGTCAAAACAACAGCAAACTTAATAAATCTGTATTTGTATTAAAATAAGAAGACTATAAAAGTGGTAATGTTTATGCAAGAAGAGTAAATTCAGAATTGGCATAGGCTACAATCTAATATGAGTAAAACAGTATTTTTTATATTAATAATACTATGAATTTGAAACAGGATATCCTGGATGTTTGTTACTTAATCACGCCGAAGTTACTATACGGATTTCGATGAAACTTGGAATCTTATAAATTGGCATATAAACCAAAATAACCATGTTATAAAGTTGCGAGCAACAAATAGTATTAAATAACGTGTACTTGGAATTTATAAAAATAACCTTTGTAGACCGACCCTGTCTAAATAATCTTTAAAAATAATATTGCTATTAAAACAGTAACAATGAAATGAAATAATACGCAAAACGCCATGTATTAATTAAATTTCATTTTATATTTATTATGCGACTCGAAAGTAAACAAACCAACGAATTTCATGATTTCATGAAATACACGCTGTTTATAGTCGTAACGGTGTTTCCAACGAGAGAGTAGAGTAAGTAAAGTAAGTAGTAAATAGAAGGTAGATGTTATCTACCCTGTCCTCTAAATCGGGACACATTTGCGAACATTCACATTATGTTATCACACTAGTAATATTTGCTGGGTTGATTCTATATTGCATACAATGGTCCACTTAAGAATATTTTGTCATTTGTAATTTGCATGGTAAATAACAAGAATAGCCTTTGCTGCAAAAACAACACAGATGTAATAGAAAACTATAACAAAATAGCTATGTTCAAAAGATACAAACGCATACATCTAATTTAGGTTAAGAAAGGCTGTTGAGTTTGTGTGCGTAGCAACATGCACGTGTGTTTTTACAATCATTTTTTGTTTGTGTGGGGGACGTTATATGACGCGTTTGGTACCTGAAGAGGAATGTTTCTCCGGTGCCAAAGTAGGCCTGTCTGTTCCCCCTCTCGTCTTTCTGATTCCTTTCGAACCATCTCGTCGAACAATATGCACCGAACACCTGAAAACATAAATATGTTTTTTTTTACACCATGATAAATGACAGAACGTTTATTCGTCAGTGGTCTGTTGGTGGTGACAATTTAAAATTATAATGGTATTATTAGGTTTAAAAATGAAATTAAATTTAATTAATGTTTGCTTTTAATTCGACTTTTTTCGAAACAGTTATTTGCAGCGGCTTTACCGAAATAATGTTCATTTTAGCTGATATATTGGGAGTGCTATAATTCCCTCAAACAAAGGTGTAGTTGTTTTTAGACAAAGGATATCACTTCCCTGGGGTGAAGTGTTTGGTCTTTTCCCATCTTACTAGATAACGATTACTTTCAAAGACACCATAGATATAATACGTACTAGAATCCTCATTACCTCATTATTACAAGTCTTGATCATGAGTAACGTTGGTTCATGATGTTCAACCCGGACGTAGAAGGTAGTCAAGGAGCACCCATGTTCCTCTGTGGTATACAGGAGGACCGGTTGGTACATAGTGATGCGCACGGGCAACCACGACCACAATGTGAACAGCTGAAAATATTACAAGTACAGATAAGTAATTGAATATTAGTAATATTATATTTAAACAAATGACACTACCGTGACTTCTACAGAGCTATTTGTACAAAGCTGCATACACTAATAATGTATTCTATGTATAACAGCTAAAGTTTGTTACAATAGTAAATGAAGAGATCCCAATTATGATCCGAAATCATAATGAACTAGCAGAAGATAGAATTGAGAAACTAAATTACAATTTATTTAAAGGGAGCATATAAATAAATTATATAACAGTGTAAATAAAAAACTTGATATTGATATAATAACTTAATGCATTCGTATAAAAACCACCGCGGTGTGATTAAAAGAAAGAAACAACTAATCAAGTTATACATGATTTTCTAATTTAATATGTATCAAACAGCTGTCTTCAAGAAATATCATGATAATAAGTATATAATCATCAAAATACAAGATTTTATTGATGATATAAAGAAAAATCTAAACTATTGTAGAAATCATAATTAAACTAATGTAATAGTTAAATTTGTTAATGATGAAAAAGTAAAACATATCACAAACAAAATACACAACTCAATAAAACGTTAATCTAAAAACCTAGGAACATATTTTAACGACGGCACAATATTAGTCGAGTCGAATTAGTGACGGCTACTAGTGCCAAGTGCAAGTGAACATTTGAACATTTATACAGACAATATAGTGTAATATAGAGACGGACAATCGACATTACATGCAATAACAACATTAAAATTAATTATGATCTGATACAATCTTAATGGCGGAGACATTTTAACCACTAATGGATGTTCTGAAAAAACTTCATAGCAAAATATGCAGCTACTTAACCAGCAATACCCGAGCGATGCCAAAAACTTCCATAAAAAACATACAATTGCTTATTTAAATTTTACTTGACACATGGCAATCGATTGCATTTTGATCGCTCATTAGCAATTTTTCAGAATGATTATCCATCACTTTTAAGTCGCGAATGTTTACGAAGACTGTTTTTTTATTTATTGAATGTACACATCAGCACTGAACTAATTGTGACAAGATTTTCTTCGCGGAAATTTTATACTTGGATCAAATCTGAATCTTTTAATTATTTTTATCACATCCCATGAGAAAATTAAACAATTTTTTTACGCGAGCAAAGACGCGGGTTGCAAATATTATAAAATAGGCGAGATGAAGTGGTTACGGGTGAATGAATTTTTCTTATACTACTCATACATTTAGTAAAAATCTACTAAAAAGTTTTATTTCGGCTCCCTGAATGTGTCCAACAAATCAATAGTGTATAGTAAATAAATGGTAAAAATGACTCCATATTAACCAAAGATGACAAAATTAACATCAAAAATTTTAAATCTAAAGATTACAAATATTACATTCGACATAAAATGAAATATACTACTAGGGTTAAATAAAATAATAATTATGTTGTGACCTTTCATTTGCATGTGACCCATTAGACCTCGTTCATGTGAATCCCGAAATCGCGTGCGCTGACTTTAAGTATCTCTCTTCAGCCATAAAAAGACTATAGTTGAATGAAACTAAAACTACTATAACAGAATTAAGAAAAAAAAAGTGGCAATTGTAGATTCTGATATAACAAAAGGTATAAATTAGATGGAAATCTAAATCAGATGCAAATTCTACCGACTGAATATAATAGTAATGACTCATAAGGAGAACAAACTACAATGATTATTCTGAATTGCCGAAGAGAGATATCAATACATAAAACATTTCATATCAAAAAGCCACCAAGACTATCCCATATTAATTGAAAAGTTATCTTGATCCCTAATTCCGAACCTTCTGACGGAGGTCTGAAGAATGTTGTCGTTGATCGCTGAACACCGCGTTAGGAAATGGAAACCACAGGGCCCTGTGAGCGGATCTTGGACTCTGTGAAAACTCCTATATAATGTTGAACGTGATCCAATAAGTCTTAAGTATTGATGTAGGATCGTGTTCGAACCTTACGAGGATTCCTATAGGGTTTTATAAAAAAGTACTTATCAATGATGTGGCGATTAAGGATTTTATTACTCATAGAAAAGTCTTTTAGTACTTATATTTTAACAACTCTATGAAAAAAACACAAATAAGAGATTAATTATAATTATTGCTAAAATAATTTAAACTATTTTATACAAACTAGGGAAATAAAATCCTAAATCTCAATTTAAAATAAAGCTACAGTAAAAATCAAACATATAAAAAAACAATTTGAATGACTTAAATGATATCATGCGTGACGTTGGTAAAAGTTGATCAGACTTTACATATATACCTATATTATATGTCTTATATGTCATCATAATATATATAATTTGAATTCTACCAAAAATTGAAATCACTCGAGTTAATTCAGTTTAAAATAGAGCAGTTTAGTCGCAAAAGTAAGTAGATGCAAACACGGTAGCGAAAATTAAAATCTGATGCAACCATCACTCATACAAAAGATCACATGAATGCAAACCAAATTATAAAAATAAAAAATCGAAGCGATGACCTCGACGACTGAAGATAGCGGCGAAAGGTTTGATATTAAAATAAAACACCTAAAAATTGAGGCAAGCGGTGCATCTACACATCGATATTCGTCGCAAGCTCATAAATGGCGACACTGAGATTTTTATGGCAAAATTCTACTGGTCTTACTTCACTGTGGTCTAGTATCTGCGACTTGATCGCTTGGATTGGATAAACGCCCATCGAAAGGGCGCGCGGGCCCGGCGAATGTGAGCCCTAACAGGAAAATCGACACAATGTTAGCACCCACACAAAACAATCGACATCATGCCGTCACATCACTATTCTCTAGAACTTTTTACAAATGTTAATAAACTTCAAGCTAAATCACGTTTCGTTTGTTACAATTACATATAACTTGTATATTTTAAATTAAAACTTATTTCATATGCATGCCAAGATTCGCAATGTTTTTTTATTTATTGAACTTTAATTTTCAAAACAATCACGACAGGTTTACAATAATAAGTATATAAATCACCACACACTGAAACATCGAAGAAAATGTAAAAAAATCCATTCAAAAACAATGTACAAGATTTTGAATGTATTTTTGATAAAATATCGTGTACGGAATGAGATACATCGATTGAACACAACACTTTAATAATCTTAACATCAAACTGTCGCTACACGGATCAAAAAATAACAAAATGTATGAAAAGGAAAGAACTGTATGATATGTTTTTACAAGAACACTAGACACATGGTCTCTTAGAAAATTTTAATGATTTCGATGCAATTGAAGTTAGTCATGTTAGATTCGCAACCGAATGATTGAATGAGAAATAAAAGCGAAAGCCACGCCTAATGCTGTCGTGTACGATACCATCTGTTTGCACGTTTCCTCAGACATTGTCTGCAAATTAAGTAAAATATTTTTCTGATACATATAAATACAATTTCATTACATAAATACATTATATTTGCATGTGATTCTTGTGTTGTTAGGACATAGGTAGTTAGAAGGGACAGAGTAGCAATAGGTATTAATATCATTATTTATGACTAAATACAAGTATATCTTTATAAGCATACTCCTGAAGCTGTTGCAAAATAATCTCATAAAGTAATTGTATATATTCATTACATTTCACTGGGACGTCCAACACCGGCGACACAACAAAATTGCACTACCAACAAAATAAAGGGCTGCGATGATATGTGATTAGCCAAATAATATTTTGGTCAGCAAAATTAAGGCAACTTAAACAAATAAATCTATCGATGACCAAGTAATGATTTATTACTGATAAAAAATGTAGTATAAAAGTGAGCGTTCCTCCATTGTATTTACACACACATGTACAATAAGTCTTCTAGCGAGATCCGGTAATTCCGATCCATAGCCAGACTATAGACATTTTTTGGGTTGAAAGATTATCAACTTATGCTACCATATCATTCCATTATTACATTTGGTTATTCGTCGCTTTGGCATATTATATCAGGTAGCAAAAGTGTAGTAAAAAAGATTATAATTTGAATCTATTGAAAATGACTATTTGGTAAAAGAATTTAAAATCTTGTAATATTTACCAAATTCACATGTACCAGATTCAGCTTTTAGAAAAAGAATAGTTACAATCTTAAGAAAGTATATGATTTAATTTCATATTATTGTTCCAAACAAAAACACTTTATAATTTGACGAGACTGTTGGATAGATTTTAACACTGTTATACCTGATATCTGTGAAGTTTAGAACACATGTAAGAACGAGCTTCACAGTAGCTCATTCCTACATGTGTCGAAAGCAAGCACTATTTTCGATTATTATTGACGAAATTCTGACTTTTTTTATGGCAGTCGGTTTATATGTCTAGATCGATCCGGTGGTAAAATTATACTGATGTCGACGTGGAAAAGTACCACGTATGATCTATGTGAATAAAGTAATCTGAATCTAAAATCTAAATCTACTTGGTCTACATAAAGTCGACCAGTTTTTGTTGACCAACCAGTTCCTAAACTCACGGGGAGGTTCTCAAAGGTACTCAATTGATTTCAATCGTGCATTTTGTTGATAATGCAACCAGTTGCGCAACCGTGTTCATTTAAAAAAAAAATCGTGTGTATATTGATTGTATGAAACATATGAAAGCTATAAACTCACCTCGCGTATTGTCAGCGTGTGGGACATCATTTGTATGTTGACTTGCGACTGGCTGGTGGGGAGGTTGTCAGATGACCACGACCGTACGATGCGATTCACCGCAATCACTTGCTTTGACTTGAGCGTCATTTCCGTCTTTATGAATACCCGGGATATGTACTGTGAACTAAGAAATATCATTTGCTTTAATACTCGTTTTTTTTTAATTTTATTTAAATATATGACATAAAATGAATTGAAATTTATTGCAGTCATAATGATAATTAGTCACCGACTTCTAGGTCTAGATGATGACGTTAAGAATGATGCAAAACGTTGAGAGATTTTTGTATTAGCTGTCACGTAATGTCAACATATTGATGACATCAAGAATATAAACCGACGTCAGAGAGAAAAAAACTTAACTATTGTTCTCAGTAGCAAGCATATATCGCACTTGATGCGCATATATGAGCGTATATTCTACTCAGCATTTTTTGCCAAAGTTTGAAACGAATCCACACAAATGTATATGTATGTAGTGATGCTTTAATTATATATCTTTAATGAAAATATAACTATAATATCAGTCTAGAATAAATATCACTCTTATATCATTCGTTACAATAAGAGTTATTGGAATCATGAGTAATTTATTTCTAGGTTCGTGCTGACCATAAAAATATATTTTTCTAATACGTCATAATCCCAGTTATAAAACCACCCTTACTATGTGTCATTATATAATCGGGGAAGTGTGTTTTTACTCCTTGCATATCAAAATATGTAAAATAATAAAATAAATCTACGATCAAAATTAAAATAGAAAATACAGATCAATCTATGTTCCACGAAAGTAGCTGTTTTGAAATTATTAATTCACAGTTAAAAATAATTTAATTGAAAGGGCAACAGATAAACTATTGCGTAAATTTATGTTAGTATCTGATCAAAGAGATACACATGCTTACCTTAAGGCCCGTATACTGAATGCAGTCCTTAGGAGTTTGGTGGGTGAAGCAGGCATGTTCTTACAGAATTTGTCGATGGCATGATCAACCCCGTTCTTCGTGGCTTCCGTGTACCAGTCTGAGTTCTGATTGGTCGAGTGCTTGTTGAACAGGATCAGGATCGCTAACGCTACCCTGTAGAACACCTGAGGATTGATGGTTTAGTCAAACACTGATAAATAGTAGACATCATCAGAGATATAGAAAACCTGATTATTGTTGGCTGACTAATAAAAATTGAAAGTTGATGAAAACATAAGTTATCAAACATTATAATATTGAATACCTTTTGATATATCTATTTCATGTTTCGCAAGCAATGGCTTGTATGCAAATTTTGTGGATCAGCCATTTGGGTACACAATTACAATGTAATTTTATATTTATAGTGAAATGCTAAAATTGATTATAACATAAATTTGAGTTAAGTCATTATAATACTGACCGTGCGATGTAAGAAACCAAAGTGTTAGGAGCTTTAATATTTAATTGCTTAAGCATATGCCTGCATAGCTGAACATGCTGAACGGCACTGTATACAAAATAAGTAACTAACATTATATATGTCGCTATATAAGACCGTTAGTTGCCTTTCCATTTTACAAATATGCTCATAATATGGGTTTGATATTATAACCAACTATAAAGGAACAACACCACACCAAAAGATTATCACGGTATTTCAAAATATTGGCAATAATTACAGAGTTTATAATAATAAATGACGTACACGTAAAAGTACATAGTATAAGCAGGCAAGCAGGCAAGCATCCAAACCTTAATGCCTTCATGGAAGAAGCAATCGAGCACTCGCACGAGGTGTGGAAAGGGCAGTGCGGCGAGGATCCACCACTGCCAATCAGCGTAGATTCGTTCTGGGCCAATCGCGCCGGACAGTCGGGAGAGGTGCTGCGCGGCCGACTTCTGCAAACAAGTCGCGATGCTGTATGTGTATCGCACATTAGCCGGAACACCACGCTAGACACATGAAAAAAATAAAATAAAATGGTGGACCGTCCAAATCTGGTAACTTTTTAAGACATTTTAATGTTGTTAACTAAAGTATTCATTGTGTAATCGGTGTCCGACTTAAACCCTCGTGCTCCCGGGTTAGAGCAAATTTTTCTATAAGCTTTTATTTATTTGAAAAACATAACGTTACCTAGGATTGGCGTCAGATTTGCCCTTGTCTCACCCTGATCATAGAGGTCAATTTCCAATAGTGAGTCGAAAGAAAGTAAATAAGTACGATGACCTCTTTTATTCACTGTTTCTGAAGATATACGTTATTTGTTAAATTATTATATCACGTGATTCAAGGTTACTCAAACCTCTACAGTCTCATTAATAAAAATTGCATATTCTTCTCTTACTCCCAAGTTACATCGGGAGTAGTTAATTCTAGATTACTCATGGAATATCTAAGTGTTAACAATGGTATTACTAAATACGAAATAGGTTCAGAGTAACAATACAAACCTTACACTGAGATCAAGGTGTTGTTATGGCAACCCACTGATATTAAAAGTAAAAAGAATGACATTTTAAAAGACACTTTTATGTGACAATCAAAACTATCTTAAGCGAACATATTATGTAATGATGCGCGCGCGTTTGTTTTAATTTCTAATTTTACGTTCCTCTTTAATTTAATTCCTTATAAATTTCTAAGATATCGAACACAAATTAGAAATAGCATCCCTTGAAGGCAGTACGTTTCCTCTGTTAAGCGAGTTGCTATATAGCAGTATCTATATCAATTCTTGCTGTTATATTATATTATTTGCTGCTATTTAAAAGCAATATACCTATGTAATTCACTTCCAATAAAATCATTTTAATGTTCATTTTATGGTTGTAAATTAAATATATCTAATATAAAAATGTCCATGTCCATAAATAACAATGTGAGTTACCATACTCCTCCGAAACGGCTTGACCGAGTTTCACCAAATTTTATATGCGTATTCAGTAGGTCTGAGAATTGGTCAACATCTATTTTAACATTTATTTTATAATCTTTACAAATAAATAAAATTGGAGATAGGATCTATATGTAATATTAAAATAACCGCTTTTTACTAAATGCGTGTATGTAACTTTACAAGGTACACAATACACATACCAAAACAGTATTTTTTAGAATTTTTGTCTTCTGTTTGTAACCGCTAATCTCCGAAACGGCTGAACCGATTTTGACGGGACTTTCACTGGCAGACTGGTAATTTAATGAGGAAAGGCTTAGGTTACTTTTATTTTAGAAATGTATTAAATAGAATAATTAAAAAAAAACGCGGAAGAAGTTCTAGTTATGAATAAATAAATAAACAAACAAAATACATGAACACGTATAGGTAAAACATTACGCCCTAATTAATATTTTTGGCGATTAATCATATTATTTTGTCACGCAACACGTTTATCACGTGAAAGTTATGTATCGGAAGTTAACGAAAGGGAGTCGCGTGACCCGGTACACCATCGACGTTATCGGGTGTACCGTAATGGCGGCGGACACGCGAACCGGCTTAAACGAACTATGTACAACCCTAATATGTATACAAATCCATTTTTTATTTCATTTACATTCAGCCACACGCAAAGGTATAATCTATTTTTATGGTATAAGAATACAAAAACATAAGCAATATATGGAAACCTTCCCTACATATTACACTTATATTTATTCCATTTTTAATAATTTTCCAGTGAAAGTTCCGTCAAAATCGCTTTCAGAGATTAGCGGGTACAAACAGAGAGACGAAAGTTCTATAACAAACAATTTCGGTTACCTACATTGTAAAAAGCGGTTATTTTTTTACATATAGACACTTCGATCTTATTTATTTGTATAGAAGATAAGGGTACTATGAAGATAGGTACCAGGCGGCTATGAACAGGTAACAGAACACATTTTTCGCATTTTTGTATCCCAGTCGCAATTACTGAATAAATCGTGACGAAATTTGGTTGATGATGAGACTATGTTCCGAGCTAGGTTACAGGCTATCTTTTATCCCATTTACATAAGGAGTTTCCGTGGAAGTAGGGATAAACCGACAATCTTAATTTGGCTTTCATTCATAAGCGCGCAGTCCGATCGTAAGTTATCTTGGCTGTAATTACTAAATGATAACTGTGATTAGTAATGGTGCAACTGACTATCCGATTAACTCCGATAACTGAGACTCAATTGTCCGTCTGTCTGTCACCAGGCTGTATCTTTGCCCTGGTAATCGATACAGCAGGAAGTCAATAAATGCGGTTTCGAGAAAATGGCTTTCGAGAAAATTTACTGTTTTTACTGCTCTTTATTAAACAAGAAAATGAATCTCTAATTTACGTATATTTTTGACACCTGGATAGAAAGAAATTTCGTTTGACGTACATTCCGAATCAACCATAATAAAAAAATGGTCATCTGTGACTTACTGCCCTCTCGATTACTACGGCAGATTTAATATGAGTACTTGGGCGACCGAGCTTGGCTCGGTAGTTTTTTGCCAGTGTAATAAGCTTTCGTCTACTTTATAAAAATATCATCTGACGGTAAGACATACAACGGACAGAGTTGTATACATGTCGTGATTTTCATAATTTTATAAGACCAGACCA
The DNA here is from genome assembly GCA_018236625.1 of Lasaia peninsularis. NCBI lineage: Eukaryota > Metazoa > Arthropoda > Insecta > Lepidoptera > Riodinidae > Lasaia > Lasaia peninsularis. Next base: position 13,427 of record DVZL01001926.1, read on the forward strand.
ATCTAGATGAATTTTACCCCCCAAAAGCCTCAGGTATCAAATTTGTGCGAAATCGTTGAAGCCGCTTCCGAGATCACCAGTTTAATAAATAAATCTATAATTTATAAGAATTACTCGTTTAAAAGTATTAGATATAATATAAGCCATTGTTCGGTTAAAAAGCGGCGAAAACATTGGCCCTTTGAAATAAAAATAATAATCTTCAAAATCGATCATATTATGAAAAATATATTTCTAGGAATCAAAATTTAAAAAGATCATGCTAATTATTTTTTTTTGGTATTTTTTAATGTTTGTATCGCTTACAGTTGACTTGATGTTGTCCTATTTATAAATGTTTTCACATTTTAAGTATGAAAATAAATGTCACGTCGAATAATATCTTTTGGATACGTAACTTTCGACTTTCGAAAAAATACATTTTAGAATATTTTTTTAGGGATCCCATAACAGAGTTTATCGAACACCTATACGTGAACTTCGACTTTGAAGCGGCGCGCCGAAAGCTGAACCAATGCCAAGCGGTTCTGTCTACAGACTTCTTTTTGATCGCCTGTTTGGAGGAGTTCGTTGAGAACGCCCGCCTCATGATTTTCGAAACATTCTGCCGTATTCACCAAGTCATCAGTATAGGGTTTGTACAAATTCTGATATCTCTTAGAATCTAGTACGTCAGAAGAATGTGACAACCCCATCGCCGGCTATTGGAAGATCTACTTTATTGATTTAGATTGTGGGCTCCCTAGAGCTGTTGCAGTGCAGTAACTCGGAAGAGAATTGGAAAGTCGATAAATTTAATGAGCTTTAAAAGTCTTTCGTGTCTATAGTTTTATAGATATCTTTGGTGTATGCTTTTTTTTAATATTATAAATGCGAAAGTAACGGGGGGTTTCGCTCGAAAACTAAACCACTAAATCGATTTTGATGCATTTTGGTGCAGAGTTGACATTGGATTTAATTTAAATTACTTGCAAAGGTGTAAATTTTGCATAATATAAATATATAATTTTTACAATTAGGTACAATTAATTGACTATTTCTAGAATGTTAGCTGAGAACCTGAACATGCAGCCAGATGAAGCGGAATGCTGGATTGTAAACCTAATCCGTAATGCTCGATTGGATGCGAAGATAGATTCAAAGTTAGGGCACGTGGTGATGGGAGCCCAGCCGCTGTCACCGTACCAGCAGCTGGTGGAACGTATTGATTCGTTGGCTGTACGATCTGAAGCTTTGACTTCGTTGGTGGAAAGGAAACAGAAGGCAAGAAATCAAGATGTGAGTATGCGTAAAGCTAGATTTCACGTCTTATGGTTTATAGTTTTACTTTTGAAAATGTAGAAAATATGTACTTACTGAATGTATTAATTAAAACATAATCTTTCATGTTGGAGAGAAAACAGGAGACAATATGTATGTTTAAAGAAAACCTTGTGCTGTTATAAAACTTTTACAGAACCACTTGTTGGGTAGCTTGTAAAATGATGCAATCATAGGTTTATTATCATAGCTTTGTTTTAATAATTCATCTTCATCACAAGTAGGAATGATACAGGCTGACTTACCCTGTTTGATGATTTTAATGGTTAGTTGATCAATACAAGGGAACAGTGAAAGAAAATCACAACAAAGACATATAAGATTGTCCAAATATCATGTTTAATCATTGACGATTAAGACGCTCTTAATAAATTATATTGTCATTACAAAATAAGTCTACTTTTTCCTCATCCCGGATATTCTAAATAATTATAAAATGTTATTTATTTATGTAATATTATTCTATGTTTCAGATTCGTTGGGGAGCTCAAGAATTTTAAAAACACTTAAAAATTGTCAAGTTCTTTGCAGAAATATTTTATTAAAAATGTCTTCACATATACTGTGTTTTATTTACACAATAGTTTGAAAGCTTATTTTGCAATAATAAATGAATAATATTTCAAACTGTGTCATGATTAATTAGATGATTCATCAATTTAATGTCAAGTATATTAGATAATATCATACCATATTGGCATAATACCATTATAAATTACATTATGTCAATATCAAATTAACAAAGGATTGTATAAATAAAAGGAAGGAAAATACATCACCCTAAAGTTGTTTGTTATACAATATTGAAAAAGTGCCACAATTTAAATTTTTTTTGGTTTTCTATTTAATTTACAAAGTGATGTGACTAAACGGGTTCTTCATGAGCAATATTTCATACATTGTGTAGAAGGCACATCATAAAAATATGAAGGCAACAGCAGCCTGCCTTAGTGTCCTACATATATGTTTAGGTAAGAACTTAATTATCAAAAATACATATCCATGTTTCATTTATCATCATATTAGCCTACTGGAAAGTTTGTCATAAGCAAACATAAATTTGTCTCATTAACAATCAGGTAATAAAGCACAGCAACAAATCGGCTAAGTTAGTACCAATGCATTAAATTTTGTTTACTTCAAAAAATTCATAGCATGTTTTCCTGTTCCAGTTCAATGAGTCGAACGGGGTTATTTATGAGTTCTATTAAAATAAAATACCTGTTATAGATTTAAAGTTATTTATAACAATCCTAATAGCTTATCACTTAGTATATTTAAGACCACGGATAAAAGAGAAGTATAACATAACATACAATATAAATAAATGATTCCCCAGACATATTACACAAATTGATCTAACTCCAATGTAAGCTAATTTTATACTTGTGTTATGGTGTTATTCAATAATAATACATAGAAGTATTGTGTAAATAGATTCCAGAATAAATTTTAATAAACACCTAGACACAGATTCAGATATCAATGTACCTGCCCTGAGTCTTGTGGTCGGTCAGTAGTCTCATATGTGTATGCCACAGAGCACAGAATCACCGCCTCGCACCCGCTACTAGAGGTGGCAGTAATAATAATAGCCGTACCCACGCAATTGCGTTTAGCGCATAATAAGCGCTCTGACAGACGCCATTTCTACT
>DVZL01001927.1:0-16389 GCA_018236625.1 Lasaia peninsularis
TTGCCACCTATCACATCAGGGCCCTAGTACCTTGGCTAATCGTGGGTGTGTTCTTGTATATCTACTGGACTTACGAGGATGTACTAGCAACCTCTGCCAACCCCTCCGGGGATAATAGGCGTGAACGTACTTTTTTACATTAGGCTTAGGAGTGTAAAATCCAAAAAATACCTTCATGGATTATATAGATCACTCTGTTAATATTGAAAACTGATCAATTTTATCAAATACGATAAAGCAATTGCAATGTAAATTCGACGATTATAATTTGTGTAAATTTACAAAGTGCAGTTTTCATTATAAGAGGGCTATTAAAATTACCTACTTACTCAAATGTAGAACTCCATAAAACTGATGGTCATCTCCAATGTATCCCTCAGCAGATCCTGAACCTGGGTCCTCCACTGGAAAACCGTAAGCCATGGTGATGTCCCCAACCTTGATTTCTTGTCCAGTGATTTCTTCATTGGGACCAGGGTTCAACAATAACATAGACTGATCTGTTGTTACTGGTAATGAGCCTGTAGTATTTATATATTTCACGTTTTTTTCTTTTATTATAAAAATCATGAATGAAATAGTATAACTAATAGAGGAAAAGGGATCAAAATAAAGAAAGAAATACCCTCACCCCCATATCCCTGAAAGGGTAGACAGAGGTACATATGCACCCACGATTAGCCGATGACACAAAATCCCATGTGACAGGTGGAAAGTACGTCACCAAAGTTTGTACCTACTATATAATCTGTAATTTCCAACGAAGCAACGTGTAACAGCTAGTAATATATTATCAAAGTTGAACACATCAGAAATAGTCTCATAACGTCAGTGATCGTCACTGTCGTGTTCCGATATGAAGAAAAGGATAGCGGGTAAACATAACTACACACACACATATATACATAACATGGCCGGTTACACAATTAAGTATATTTATTTATCATTTTATTTTGTAAAAGTACCTATAAGACTTTTTATGGGATAAGACAGCGAGGAATTTGTGCTGATCAGCTCTCCTGGTGGTATAAGACAACCATGGACTATAGACACCATATATGTATATGTTTTAGGTGCGTCACTGTTCTGTAGACTTGCACTTCAGGCCTAATACCCCGGTTGATAGGCCTGAAGTGCAAGTTTAACGGCTACCCTATCTTCCGAGCCGAAACACAACAATTTCATTATGGCAGCAGGAATAGTTAAGGCAGTGGATCCCTACCCGGGCGAGTTGTTGAGCACTCTACCACCAATGACCAATTTCAGGTCGAGATATTAAGAGTTCTGCGCAAGTAGATTCTGTAGGTACCATCCAAAGAAAACTATGATAACATTACATTATAATATGTAGCAGTAGGCAGGGCAGTCTTAGACTATGCTGGGGCCCTTGGGCACATAATAATTTGGGGCCCTTTTGTAATGTAAAGAAATCGAACTATAACTTTTTTACTATGATATGATGATATATTATGATTTTTTCTTAAATAAAATTGAAGTGTCTGTATGTACTATTCAAATAATATTTTTACCAAAATAATATTTTTTACAATTTTTGTTTGTCTGCCTGTCTGTTTGTCTGTTCCCGTTAATCTCTGAAACGGCTGGACCTTTTTTGAAGGGATTTTCACTGGCAGACAGGTGATGTAATAAGAATTAGCGTAGGCTATTTTTATTTAGAATTTTGTTTTAGAAATGTATAAAATAAATTAATTTAAAAAAACGCGGAGGAAGTCGCAGGCATAGCTAGTTAGTATAGAGAAAAGTGCGTCCGTTAAATAGTTTGAGTTTAAATATGCGAGAGAAATAGTCGGTCCTTCGGGGCCTCTCAGAGGATGGACGCTCTGGGCACTAGCCCCGTGTGCCCTTAAGGTAAAGACGGTACCGTCAGTAGGAATAGACAAATAAGAACCTTGGTGGTTTAGCGGGTAAGCTACACTATCGAGTTCCATTCTGGTAGTACGGATTCGAACCCCGCCATAGTACATTTTCTGCGCCATCTATTAGAATTTATGACTAACACTTATTTATCTTTCGAATGTTGATTTTTTTTCACACCCCATTTTAGGGAAGTAGGCGGTTAGACGAAGACCTAAATTAGCTTATCAAGCCTTCAACTATTTCTACAAAAAATCAATTCTTCGCCCCGTTTTGCCATAACAAACAAACACAAACACACACACACACACACACACACACACACACACACACACACACACACACGCACGCACTCACGCACGCACACATGCAAGCACGCACGCACGCTCGTATGCGCGCGCACACACACACTTTATATTTAAGATATTAATAATATGGATTTGATTGATTAGTGGGTAATCTTAATGCGAACCTACTTTTTTGTAGTACTAACTTATTTTATGTGATTTTAAACAGAGTATATGTGTTTCCCTTCCAAATTTAGCCTTTACGACCTGATGTCCATACGCGTTGCAAATTTGAAGAGCTTTTTTCGTTGATGTTTGCAAATCCGAGAGCTTGACTATTACTGAAAACAAAATATACATAACCCAGATCATGGTACTGTATGGAGTGATGGGATTTCACCAATTTCTTTGTAGAGACTAAGACGAGTTATAAATAGGATTTTCGAACTGCAAAAATTTCCGAATTTTATCTGTTGACGTAAAGTTTGACGTTTGTTCTTTATTCTTTAGCGCTCTAATTATAGTTATATATCACAGAGTAAGTATGTTTTATTATTCTTCAATCAATGCCAAAGATAAGTCAGATGCACAGACCACATGTCAGATGAAACTTTTTCCTCCTGTTACCGCTTACTGCTCATATGGTAAGGAAAATATCGTAACAAAAGATTCGTATATTCGTATTCGAGCTAATTTAGTCAGATGACAGTAGCTCTGTATTGAAACTGGCACCCTCTTCAAATCCACTTAGTTATTATAGTAAGGATTAGGTAGCTGACTTCGATGGCATTTGACATAGAAATAGGATAAGGCTGTGATAAAGAATCATTCAGAATGTATTATATATGACTAGTTGCCCGGCCCGGCTTCGCACGGTTAATTCGGGTAGCAGCGCCACCTACCAGGTCCAATTGTATTTTTAAATCATGCAGGAAACCATCAAAATATACATATACAATTTCAGCCCAATCTGTTTAGCCATTAACAAATTATGTGAAATAGATAAGTACTCTTGTAAGTTGAAAGATAATTCTTACTATTCGTTCTCCCATTACCCGTTTTCCCGTAGAAATGAAGCATTTTCTCGCGGTAAAAAGTAGCCTATGTTCATCAGGGATAATGTCGGCTTCTATTGGTAAAAGAATTTTTCAAATTGGTCCAGTAGTTTTTGGAGCCTATTCTATACAAGCGAACAAACAATAGAATCGTTTCTTTTTATAATATTATATTAATTGTAGTATAGATAACCGGGACACCATCGTTGTCTTCGATGTTGTACAGTCTTAGAATTTTATCAACACTAGCCTTTGACACTAAAAAAGTATTTTTTTTTCTTATGTTTTAAACATTGATAAGCACTGACTTGAAACAGAAAACAAATAAGCAGATAATGTGCTGATGGCAGTGAACCTCTTACCTATTTAAGTTTTTTAATTTACTGGAAAACGATAACAGAAATCACTAACGCCAGCTTGTAAAGTACCTACATCTATTTTTGATGCAAACGAATATTAACAAAATACGCAATAAAAAAACCGGTTATGTGCGAGTCGGTTTCTATAGAAACAAAAAATGTATAACTCGAGAACGGCCGAACCGATTTGGCTAAAACTTGGTGGCACAGGGCAGTTTTTATCCCTTTTCGTTCTCAAGAAATTTTTCATGCACATCGGGTAAGTCTGTGAATATTTTTCATTCAGGCAGTATATAGTTCGCCGGAACAGCTGGTGAGATATAAATTATATTATTGTGTGACTGCTAGGTATGCACAGAAAGCTAACTCAATGCTTTTTCTGAAGCCAGTTAACAAGAATTATAACAACATAGTACGTGTTAATTACTAAGTAGAGATGATGGGTTAGGTCGTGACTGGTCACTAGAAAGGTATGCGAATTCATTTGAGAGCTTCTATAATGGCGCACGCGATGAATGTCTGATCAGGCTAGCTGGCTCCTGATACTACGACCATTTAATACTAAGGGATACCCGGTAACAGAAATGTTAATTATACATTTTTCTCCGTGACTTTGTTGCGAGGGATTAAGATAGAATGGTAACTTTAAAAAGAGTAATTATTACAAAGTCACAGTGTGTATTATTATGAAGCTAATGGTACTATCGGAGATTACACTCCTAACAACGATCTCTCTGCAATTTTAAACATCCAGCTCGTTCTCATAGGACTTTGACATTGACAACTCCACAAAACTGTCAAAAAGAGACGTTATTCAGTGTAAAAATCTAGCCAAGCTCGGCAGCCCAGTTTTATTGTTTAATAAACGTATTGATTAATAATCAATGCCTAGCATCAGAAAAATGTTTTCTTATAGTATCTAAAGACATAAGTATTGAAATTTCAGAAAACAAAAATTAATTAAATAAGTTAAATAGTACAGCATAATTTGTTTATTAACTACATCCACGCACTAAATTTAAATAATAAGCATTTAAATAATTCATTCATAACTATTACATTAGACACTGCATGGAAGATAAGCATAAAATTGTGTTTTTGGATGATACTTCGCCTGTAGTTATTATTAAAGACAAATTAAGACAAAGTTCAGCTAATGGCAGTTCCATTAGCTGAACTTTGTCTTAATTTGTCTTCTCTCTCGTCTCTGGAGATCTAACAATGGAATTTAACAACTACCTGTTCCGATTATGTATTATCTATCTCTTTCTAACCTGGCCAACATCTCTTTCTGTAAGTTTTGTGGACTTGTTATAATCAAAATAAACCGACAAAGAGTGTGACAGTAAGAGAGAATGAGATAGATGTTTAATATTGCGGCCAGTTAGTTGCCAAGAAAGTAATCTCCAGAATCCAGATAGTGCTTAACTTCATTATGATTCGTGCACTGGTTCAATGCTAACCATTTCTTTAAAAAAATACACGTAATACGGAAAAAATAACTATATCGTGAGGTTGTGAAACCATATTATTATAAAATCGTAAAACAGCAGTGTTTGTATAATGAAGAAATATTCGTAAAAATGATTAAAATATCTGGGGTCAAAACATTTTATTTATATATATTTTTGTCCGTTTGCTGGTTTATTCGCTCGAAGGCACACAACGGCAGAATGTCGGGCTCAATTAAATGGTCTTTCAATGTTTATTGGGTGAAAATATATCTTAAATATTAAAATAAATTGCAGTTTATGATTTCTATGAGTAATTATTCGATCGTTGACATTCTGAATTCGAAAAACTAAAATGAAAAATAATAGGCCTATTAAAATATCTACCAACCAATTTTTATTCTTTCCCTTTTGTCCTTATCGGACAGGCCGAAACCATTGGCCTTGATGCCTCTTCTGTTTTAGTGTATACTTCATTTTTCAGATTTTATTTCAGTTCCTTATTTTTGTAGTGATATCCACAGGATGATATGTATTCTCCTAGGTTATATCGTGAACATCCAGTGTTTTGTTTTTAGTATAAGAAAAATACAAAGTTATGTCATTTCAGGGTCTTCGGTGAAGCATGCTTACCTAAACTCATCGAATGACATTTGGCGGCACCGAGAAAGTACACGATACACTAATTTCTTCATAAATACTGCACTTGTGCACTTTTAGTGAACAATATCATATATAATGTCACCAAAATTAACTAAATTTACTCAATGCGTATTTACACTAAATTCGGTAAGTGTGAAACAACTGCGTCCATATTTTCTTTCGATCCCGCCAAAATTCTCTAACTTATTAAATGACATTCATTAGTTCAAAATCTAAATTGCCTATTATTAAATTAAAAAAAAAACTTCCTAGCTACATTTTTTTTATTTAAATAAATAAATATGGATGTATTGTGATTGGATGTATCCCTTTTCTTCTCAGATGTTTTATTTCCAACCTTTTTAACACGCTTTTAATGTGTAGGTACATAACTTCAATTACATCAGCGGTTACCTCGCAGTATGTTGGCTGTTATTGCGATCTAGCAAGTGTTCCTAAACAAATTTATTAGATTTAAAAGTTAAAACTATTGTTTACTTTCTCCGCAACAAGATAGAACAGGTGTAGAATATCATCAGTGACAAAATATCATTGAATAGAATAGAAAATATTTTATTTCACATATACCTTATATATAAGCGGTTCTTGTGATACTTTTATATAATTTTAAAATTTACCACCGGATTGTAACGCGGTCACTCACTTATGAGCTTATTATAAGTTTATAAAAAAACCGAGCGGGCTAGACATTTTTCTTATTTTCTGCGATGTTATATAATAAAAAAGATTAGTAAAAAATTTACATAAATTAGTTCATTAGTCGTCGTACTACAGGCAAGTGATTTACTTAGATTTACAAAAGTTTTTGATTAACGCCCATTATATACGATAAAATTTCATGCAAGCATCATGTTGGTGGTGATGGTTACTGGTATAACAGTGGTGTGCAGCAACTTGTCTGAATATGAACCCAACGCCTTACTTAGCCCTCCTAAGTAAGGGTAGCAAGCAGACTTGTACATTGACCCTAACTCCCCGGAAAAAACTATAATGTCTATGGTATACCTATGGTCAACGCAAGACCATCTTACCATTACGGGCCGTGTGCTTGTTCTTTTTTTTACGAGACAAGATAGGGAACAAGTACACGGGTCTCCTGATGGTAAGAGACAACCGAGGCCTATAGACACCATAGATGTTGAAGGTGCGTCATTATGTGTGGTCCGGCTGTCACACCGTATGCACAAGCCTACAGCTACCCTACCCTACGGACCGGAACATTACATGTGAATGTCATTATGTCAGCACGAATAGGTAAGGCCTTGGCCTACCCGGGCGAGCTGCTGCACAGCACTCTACCACCAGTGGTCATGTTGGGAGTGACCCAATTCACCTATGCTCGCCTCTTATAAGCTGTCTGGTAGGGAGGCAGATGGTCTATTTTACACAGAGAAACCGAACCAATACGGAGAAAACTGTCACAGTCTTTTAAAAAAAAAACTCATTAAAAAAATCGAACATAAGAACAGCAGATAAAAACCCCAAATAAATAATAGAAAGTAAATAATAATTAAAAATTATCAACACCATGACGTTGACTAGGTGGCAGAGTCTTGCAACGACTCCCCCGGAATGGTACCACCGCCTTACCTATTCCTGCCACGATAGCGTCAGTGTTCGCCATGGTCGTGTTCTGGTTTGGAGGGTAGGATAGCCGGTAAACTTTCTTACGCAAGAGGCTTACCATCCCAGCTTCAGGTTGGCAACGCACCATTTCCACTACCTTACCATCAGGAAATCCGTCTGCTAGTTTGCCTTCTAATATCAAAAATATATCTTTATTGCAACTTTTCAGTGAAGTTCTTATTTTATCTCAAAGCTATAATATTAGATTATGAGTTATTAATTATTAATAATAGTGTACTAATTTGAAACTGGTTTCGAAATCACGGCGGGGTTTTCGCATTATTCAGGGGTACGTTTAATTCACAGTAAACTAAACAGTGCACACCAATAAACCTTTGCTAGCGGACAGTTTTCGTATCATTTGAAAAAAGTATACTGTCACAGACGCGCGCGTTTTTTCAAATTGATCGCGCAAATTCGTTTGTTTTTAATTTTTAAAAAAATATTTTTACGAAATAGTTGTATTGTTGTTTCAAATCTTTTTATTAAAATATATAATAATGTTGCAAAACAGTGTGAAAAAATATTATTCGGAAGGTTGTAAAATAAACCAGATCCTCTCAGCAGTGTTAAGTAAGTTTAGTGTTTTTTTTTTAATTTTAAGTAAAATTATCTATAATATAATTACTTTATATGAAATTTATCAAAGTTTGTTTTTAAATAATATTTCTTGTAATAATATTTGTTTCCTTAATATTTTTGTTTATTTTATTGTTTTGATTTTCTTGAGTAGCGACGACTATTATTATTATTGGGAGTTTAATTTAACATGAAGCCAGGATTCATGAAATTCAATCCCGTAGTATTAGAAATATTTTGCAAAGAAATATTATTGTAATAAAAATATTTAACAGCGGGTATAGGTTAATAATATACCGGCTGATAGTTAGATAAATAAGTATTTGATAGTAAAAATATTTAAATTTTATTTTTGTTTCTATTGCAAAAAAAAATATTTAAAAGCTAGTTTTCTATATATAACTCTACTATATTTTCTTGTTATTTTTCTAGTTATGATTGTTTAGTGTACCATAAGAATTGAATAAATCTATATCTATGTTATATAAGAATCAATTACTGTTCGTTAGACTCGTTAAAACTCGAGAATCACTGGACCGATTTGGCAATTTTTTTTTAATTGTTTGTAGCACAAGGAAGGTTTGTAAATTATGAAAAAAATGATAGAAATATAGTAAAAGCAACAATTTCATTTTCCCTTGGAAACTATTCCTACCTGTCAAACACTTGATGTTTGTTATGTCGTATAAAAATCAATTATTTTTTTACACAGACGTGTTAATATTATTATGTGACATTAGATAATACAATTATTATCGACTAGCTGAGCTCTCAACTTCTTCGCATTTTTATTTTGTTAATTTCTAAGATAAAATTATATATCTACTATATCGATAAATACGTCTCAGAAATTAGCGTTCCCTTTACGGTAATAAATAAATAATAATTAGAGTAATAAACTCTAGAGTAAGTGAAATATATATTATGTTTCACTTACTTTGTGATCGCCTCTGTGGTGTGACGGTACAGCTGTCGCCTGTCAAGACCCAGGTCGGGGGCAACATTTATGTAATGTCTTTCAGATTAGTGGAATCTGCCGGAAGTGGCGATAGGCTTGCCTAGTACCTAGTACCTTGGCTAATCGTGAGACTTTACGAGTCGTGGATATACTAGCACACCTCTACCTCTTCGGGGATAATAGGCGGGAAGGTACTTTTTTATATGTTAGTTATGGCTGTTAGTCAACGGTACTAATACATAGATATATATTGTTAGGTGTTGGGGTTTATTTACGGGATAAAATAGTGAACAAGCACATTTATCCCTCAATAGTAAGGAACAATCGTGGCCTATAGACACGTCCACGTTACCTATTTCCACTTCTATCCTACCCTCTGGAACATGGCAGTATTGGTATTGCAGCAGACATTTACAGAGGACATGTTGAATAACCGGGCGTTGCTGCACATCACTTTAACAGTGAATCTCTTACCGTTTGACCAATAAATGATATTTAGTAATAATTTCATTAAGCAATTTCGTAATAACACCATTTATACATGTTCTTATGAACAACGTTATTATTTTACTAAGACGTGCTAAACATTAATATTAGTGTTTAATAAAAGTGACGCAACCAATCATAGTAACTTAGTTTAATTTTCTTTTAAACTATACTCGTCTATTAATACTTACTCTTATATAATATCTGTAGTATATCTATTTTACATCAAGTGCTACCGACAGAATGGTATAGATGTCGTGATCCGCAATTTCATAAGACCAAGACTGATCATGATCAATTTTTGATCTGTAGTTATCTTAGACATAAGCCCTATTTACGCTGTCTGTTGCTAGTATTTCACTTAACAAGTCAAGAGATAGCAAAAATCTACCTTCTATTTTATTAGAGGATCCAAATTATGTGTATGCTAAATTACATTAACATCAATTTTGACATGGCAATAAAATATACACACATTCATATTTTTAACATTAATAATATTTTACAACCAAGAGAATTAATATTAATATCATTAAAAATAATTACTACATATTATAAAACCAAGTCACTTTTTCTGTCTGTCCCTATGTATGCTTAAATCTTTAAAACTACGCAACGGATTTTGATGCGGTTTTATTTAATAGATAAGAGTGATTCAAGAGGAAGGTTTTTATGTATATAATATTTATAGTATACCTGAGCGAAGCCGGGGCGGGTCGCTAGTTAATTATAAAACAAACATTTAGCTTCTAAATTAAAATACGATGAACTCTATATATCAAAAGGGGGTTAACTCTAAAATCAAAAAGAGTTTAACACCATTAATTAAAAGGGGATATAAGTTAAAAGGGTGTTAACACTATAAATCTAAATTGGGGTTAAAATTAGAAATAAAAAAATCCAGTTCAAATCCCGACATGCAGCAATGAGTCTTTCCAACTTCATTACATTGTCTGAGTGCTCTTAGGGTGGAGGAAAACTACGTAAGGAAACCCGAGATTTATGCCCAATATGACGACGAACTTCCTACATGTCACATAATGGTGAGTTCATATGTAACTCTGCCTACCAATTCGGGGATATGGGCGTGACGATATTTTTTTATTACTTAATTTTTTTAAACTAGATCGATATATTTTCATGGTGCCAGTAAGACACCGTGAACATCAAATGTCAACTTATAAAAACCGTTTTCAAAAATTCAAAAACGTTTGTATATTTATTTGTATTTAGTCAAACTGTGAAACTATTGGAGGGATTTCAAAATTTGTTTTATTTTTAGAAAAAAGGTTATAACCTATATACCTTTTTCTGGGCTATTCTCATAGACTATGGAATATTCTGTCAATTTTGCGAGATGCAAAACTATATAATATAAAAAAATAGTTTCTAGAACATATTTCTTCCATAAGAACCGGGAACAACCTAATCCAGACCTTCTTTTGAAAACCCTTCCTTATTAGTTATGTAACTGTTGCAAATATTTATTTTTCCAGTTTCCCAAAGTTCCCAGCCGATGATGAGTTTTAGTGTTATTAATCAATTAACAAATCACATTTTAATTACGGAAAGGCCATAACATTGTAAACAATTTTTTTTGTGGGAATTCCCAACTACTATATATATTTTTTGGATATATTAACTTTCAGATGTATGTTAGTAAGATCTTGGATTAGCGGGAACTAATAAATGTTAAGTAGGCATTATTGTCTTTTAGGCGGAATAAAAGAAGCCAAATAAAAAAGGTTAGATATTGTGGAGCAAGATTTTTTTTTTGATCAGACCGTAAAAGCACACGACACTCCTGATGTAAGAGACAACCGTGACTTATAGATTCTATAGATGCTATAGGCGCGTCGCTGTCCTGTGGCCGGGGTTTTAAGCCTGATATGCAAGTCTACCGGCTTCCCTACCCTCCGGAATACGACAATGTTATTATGATAGCAGAAATAGGTAAGGCGGTGGATCTCTACTCGGGCGCGTTGCTGCCAAGCACTCTACCACCAGTAGTCATAATGGAAGTGACTCAGTTGACCTATGCTTGCCTTTTAAGAACTGCTAGGAAGGAAGAGTCTATAAGGGACCCGGACCGACGAGGAAAATAAATATGTGTGCTAAAGATACATTTCATGGGATTTTAAAACCATATGACGTGAAGGAAGTAGGAAAGCGAAAACACCCAAAACTTATGGAAACATTATGATTTCGTTAAAATGATGGTTTTACATATCTATAGATACTCGAAGATGTAAGATGGCGACAAAACGTCTGGCAAATTAAAATTGTCTCTGGTCCGACTACACTTAGTGGAAATCTTTTTTTTTTATATTGGAAGGCAAACAAGCAGACGGCTTTCCTGATGGTAAGAAATACACGTCGCCTGTAGACAGCATAGATGGAAATGGTGCGTTGTCAACATAAGGCTGTGATGGTAAGCCTCTTGCGTGGGAAAGTTTACCGGCTACCCTAGCCTCCAAACAACAACACGATAATGGCAAGCACTGACGCTATTGTGACAGGAAAAATTCTTGGTCAATTTTTTTTACAAAAAATTCCTCCCTCCTAAGGTTTTGGCATTATCACCTCTTTTTGCTAGTAGATAAATATCCTTTATATCCGGTTTCTATATTCGAGAAACGAGTTGTTTTGTTTATGGACAATAGTTTCTTGAACGAATCGTAATCTGTACTTTTCAATGAACTAAAAGTATCGTCTAGTTACTAGTTAACTACGATTCGTTACACACGGATTATGGTTCGTTGTTTATAATAATTTTGGAATTAGAATAGTTAACAAAATTCTTTAAAATTTGTTTTGGTAGATATGCCTAATAAATAGTCACATATATAAATAAATCTACAACTAGCTATTTTGGACGTCTATGCAGATTTAGTAATTAAACTATTTTAGATAGGTATGTTTAAAAATATTTTGCTAATTTAGCAAATTTCTTGATGCAATACCTTGGTTTATGACTTCAAATATCCCGAAGAACTCTGTGAGATTGACGCTGGGCTAACTTGATATTCCGAGAATTTTATCCACTTTGGTTCCCTTGGAGTCGGATTCGCACACGAAGGTTTTCTATAAAAACCACTAAAAATCGCGTTCGTTGTATATGAGCTCCCCGAAGTATTTACTTTATTTGTTTTTCTAGTATGTGTATGTGGCTGCAATAGAAATTCATCATCTGTGATAATTTGAACAGTCTGGCTATCATGGTTCATGAGATACAGCCTGGTGACAGACAGGCAGATACGTACATTGGAGTCTTAGTAAAAGCCTTTGGGAACGAACCCTGAAAATATTAAATATACTTCGAATCACGGTGGAAGTTTCCAGAATAGAAATTCTATAATGTGACATGATAATGTGGCATGACGAGTTCAGCGTCCGCGCCTCAGTCATCAATTGACACGATACTGGATATTCATTAGAAATTCATAAATATAAACTTCCAGAGACTCTTTCTTCGTTCTAGATTTTTCTTTTCGCTGCATGATTTCATCCAGTTGGAATACTTATATCGCGAGTGTCTTTTAAAATAATCTTGTATACATACATACAAAACTACTTTTTTGTGTGTATGGTATGTTTGCATGATCATTAACTATATCTCATATTAGATTGTTATTAGATTTCTCAATAGCCTAAGTGTTTAATAATATTACATTTTGTAAGTTTATTTAATATAAATAAGAATTGCAACCATTTTTTAGTTTCTTTTTTATAAATTATATTTAATACTTAATTTATTTAAAGAAAGGGTTCCTTATGTAAATTTTAAAAGGGTAAATATTTAATAGTTGAATGAAACTTATTCAAAACGGAAGAGAATATAATAAAAATGAAAGGAAAAATAAATTACCTTCGATTAAGGATGGGAAGTGGAAGGGAGGGAAGGTTTAAGGGTAAAAAATCGGTTCCAATCCGACCCCAATTTCCCAATTCCCGACCTCGAATCGAGCGATGTTTATTTTTACTTTCAGTTTTATTATAATATATTATATTATATTATATTATATTATATTATATTATATTATATTATATTATATTATATTATAATAAAAATGAAATTATTCGCTTCCTTTTCGAATAGGTTTCATTCCACTATATTTTTTACGTTTCAAAAATTATCGGCATTAGACTAATTCAGTTTTGCAAAACTTTTTTTAATACAAAAATGGACAGTAGAAACATAAGCAAAGGACTGAAATACTTTGATACGCTATACAGCCTGCATCGTTCTTTAAATACCATTCCCATAATTAATCCTGTTAATGTATATTTTATACTTATATACTGGAAAAAAATTGATACTCGAATCAATCAATTTTCAAAATGCATAAACTGTAGAGCAGTCATATTTTGTTTATTTTGTAATATTGATTTTACAAAGCTAAAACATTTGTATATACTTCCTAATTAAAATAATTATTACGAAATCATTTATCAACATCTATTATGCCTTAGTTTTATGCCTAAATTTATACACGTGTTATACATATATGTGCTCGTTAATTTAATTGTCTACAATCCATTGTCGTGTATACAGATGTAAATAAATAACCTTTGGAAATACATTTTTATGACGCTCTAACACGTGGTCGGTATGACCGTTGACATGATATGAACGATGTTTATCAGCGCGGACTCTTCGCAATCAACAAATTAATTGTGCTAGAATAAATATTACTATGTTACTATGCTTATTTGTTGTGAAACATTACATATTTAAAGAATATCATACGTTCATATTTTCGAAGGGGTAGGCAGAGGTACAAATGCATCCGATTAGCCAGTGATATTTGGTTCCAGAAAATGACAGGTTATGTTATTCAGATAAACTAAAAAAATTACTCATAAAACAGGGGTAGCAAACTTTTTTAGATGCAAGGTCGACTTTCACTGACGACACCCAGTGCGATCTACCAATTACATACTTCTATACTTAATATATTAGTACCTGGAGCTTTGCTCGGTGTTTTTTAGTACACCAGGTTTTTTGGAATTTTTGGATTTTTTTATAAAAAGAAGGATTTTTTGTGAAAAGGAATTTAAAATTAAAAAATGGTTACTCAAAAAAAGGAACAATCCGACTGAAATTTGAACTCATGTTTCCTGCGATTTAAGGCGCCCGATTTCCCAACTGAGCTATTCTAACTTCGTAAGTAATGGCGAAATTTAACTTGTAATGATATAGGTTTATATTCAATGAAAACACAATTAATAAATACAAAATTTCAAGAAAATTGTTTAAGCCGTTTCCGAAGTCGCTGTTATAACAATTTTCTTTTATATATATACAAGAATTGCTCGTTTAAAGGCATTAGATAGATATACACGTGTATCATGTATATTTTGCACTTTGTCACGATCGACCGGTAGGCCACACCTTTCATAGAAAAAATTGTCCTTCTCAGGAATCGAACCCGGGAACTCAGTAGTTTTTAAGAGATAAAAGATAAATATTGAAAATTAATATTTGTACCTTGGAAGTAGATGCATAGGCCTATACAGCTTGTACTGAATCTTTTTAGGGTTCCGTACGCAAAGGGTAAAAACGGTAAAGCTAGAAAATTGAAATTTTCACGGACGATGTATTTCTGTTGTCGCCATAACAACTACTACTAAACACAGAATGGAATTAATATAATAAAGAGTGTGAAGAAAGAAGGGTGAAGCTACTTTATCTCATGAACCGTGATAGCTTGAAAGCTCAAATTTTCACAGAATCTGATTATGTATTTCTGGCGCCGCCATAACGACTAATACTAAAAACATAATAAAGTAGGTAATTATAGAAAGGGTGCTCCCATACAACAAACGTTATTTTTTACGTTTTTTATAGATATTCCATTTCGGTAGTCCAGGTTCCAAACCAATGAGTTTTTCTAACTTTCTAACTCTGAGAAGTACTTACATTTTCTGAGTGCTCTTACAGTGAAGTAAAACATTGTGAGGAAACCCGGGATTTGTGCCCGATATGGCGACGGACTTGCCACCTGTCACGTCATGAGAAATGATATCGACGGCTAACCGTTGGTGCATATGTACCTCTGCCTACCCTTTCGGAGATATGGGCATGACGATATTTTTTTTATTTATAACCCTTCTTGTGGTCCTTATTAAAACTGGGAGGCTTAAAAAGTACCGTATCAAAATATAGTATTATTAGGCAGATTTTAATCAAAAAGAATATAACATAATAATCATTAAAATAATATATCCAATTAATACGTTATTAAACATATATGTTTATTGTAGCTGTAAAATAGTATATAACAATTCTAAATTACAAAACGTATTTTTTTAAATTTAAAATTAATTTATAAATTCTATCCTTGAAGTTGAAGAATAAAATTGTTACTACTTACGTTCGCAAAACATTAATTAGGATTAGAAGGGCTGCTAAACTTTTCAACCTGTCATTAAACTAAACTTATTTTAAGTATATGCTATCTTTTTTCAATTACATAAAAAAGAAAGAGATAAAATATTTTAGTCATGTCAATCAATAAGAACACAATAAATCGTTCGGTTTTTAATCGGATTATACCAAGATATCGACATTACTCATCCAATAAGTTTGGACATCTGATGAAGAAGGTAATTTTACCCAATTGTAGTCCTGTAACTAAGTCGAGGATGTCAATTAATTGTTGTTGGAGTGTGTTAAATATCGTGATAAAAGGAGTCAACTCTTCGCAAAATAAGAAAATACTCTAGATGTGGGAGTCTTAATAAGAATTTTGTCACAACTGAATGGAATTTGCAGCAAGGGAATTTATAGAAATGTTAATGCTGTTTATTAAGCTTACATAGGGCTGGCATACCTGCAAAGGTAAAAGCCCTTTAAACAAAAGATTAAAAAAACAAGATATAGACTAAACGTCTGCACCAATCTCATGTAAAACTAATTTAACAGAAGTGAAATTCTTGTGTCTTTCTTTTACTTGCGTTAAAATATTATATAAATATTACTGGACAAATTACACAAATTGATCTAACCCCAAAGTAAGCAAATTATATGCTTGTGTTATGGGTGTT